>JANHFK010005083.1:0-12202 GCA_036250565.1 Sibynophis collaris | reverse complement strand
GCCTTCCCCACCTTCCCGGAGCCCCTCCGGAGGCCGGAAACAGCCTGTGGGCCGGAAGGCCCAAAAACCAGCTGGCTGGTGCATGCATGCACACTGCAGCTGAGCTAGGGCAATGCTCGTGTGCCCACCGATATGGCTTCACGTGCCACTGTGGCATCCATGCCATAGGTTTGCCATCACTGCTTTATAGTATTACTGAGGGTACAAGAATGGAATCTTAAAAAACTATCAGATAGATATACCAAATAGAATCAAAGCAATATTATTCTTTCATTTTCATACCTTCCACCTTCTCAGAACTGAACTGATATTTTTCCTAATTAAATTATTGACACATTCTTCCTCCGAGATCCCTTATACTAACAAACACAGGCCCCAGTCATCAGGTCCTAATATCGCAATGATATGATCACTATCACGAGAACAACAACAACAGCAACATGATCATTTTCTTGAAAGTTTAGGTTCACGGGAAAGAAAATTAAGATTTTAATAAAGCTGTATGTGCTGAACCAGAGGGCTGCTAAAATCACAGTACTGAAGAAGAATTCTGGAATTCATGTATTTCAGTGATGTAATTCATCATAGCTATCACACTTCTACAGACATTTCCATTAAGTGTTAGCTTTTAGGGATACAGGACTCTCATTATTTATCATTTCTACAGCACTTTCATATGCAAAGAGCTATAAATTATTGCTGTTTGTCTGCTTGCAGCCCTTTATGACTTTATGATAGGTCTAAAGATACTGACTTATTCAGCAACCATTTTGTAAAAAGGTATGGTGCAAATTTAACCAAACAAATAAATACATTTCTATTTTATTCTTCCACATGCAAACACTGCACCAGGGAAATAGATGTTTAAGTCACTCTTCCATATATATTTAATATGGCAGCAATTGGGTAATTTTTTATTTTTGTTCTGCTTTTGGAAAATTGGAAACCATTTTTTAAAAATTAAAAATGCCTTGTGTTCACAGGTTGTCTCTCTGATGCTTTAGTTGATCCTAAATTATACTTTTAACTTTTCAACAGCTTTCAATTGTTAGAGAAATGACTGCAGGCATGGAAAGAAGCTATCAGGATGGTACCCAGGAAAGATTGGAGAGCCATTATATCATAAAAGGCAATAATAATCATTGGTGCATACTTGCCTTTAGAGAAATGCAACTTGCATTTGGGGTAATGGTAGATATCTTTGACCCAGGGTGCAAAAGAGCTTTGGTTGATAATATGTGGGCATGAAGACAGTTTTATTTTTCCTTCAGGTGTCAGATGGAGAGAATATATTGTTTATTTTCTCTTACATGACAGTCTGTCTTCTTTGAGTAACATGATTCACAACAATCTGTTTCCCTTCTTTAGGCAAGCAGCATCAACAAGGGAGAAACTGGTCACTCTCAATAGAGCAGCAGTGATTTGTGCAAGTACAAGACTGTGTGACTCAATTGAGATACACTGCGGCAGGTAGAAGCAAAAACCCTTGGCCATAGTTCTTTTTTCCCATTAAGTGTGTATAAGTGTGTCTCTGTGATAGAAAAGAACAATTGCAATGTATAAATGTAATGGGCATCAGACCTGCTTTGTGAAATGAACAAATGCAGATATACAAAATGAGTCTCCGAAAGGGTAAGAATAATTCCCAATAAAAGTGTCAAGTGGATTTGGGAGAAAATTAGTCCTTTCTTAGAAAACAATATAAATTGCACAGTGTATGTGTGTCTATGCATGTGTATTTCTTTCACTGTCACAGCATATCCTGTTGCTTGAATTCCATGCCATGATACATGAACAACTAAAGAGAGTAGGAGGAAATCCACAGAGCTCAGAATTTCACAGTTTAAACACAGGAGAGAAGTAGTGCTCTAAACATGTACTCTGCTGAACTAATTTGCATGGTCTCAGCAATATGTGCTGAAATTGAATTAATTATACAAAATTAATTTAGCATGCAGAATTGGTATGAGACAGGAGCTCAAAGAAACAGCCCTGTTTGATCATTGTTTTAAGAATGCCCTCCTCTATTGACTTCAAAATCTGGAGATACCCCTTCAAAATCCAGATTTTGAACCTCCATCAAACACAAAAATATAGGGTGTGTGTGTGTGTGTGTGTGTGTGTGTTCATTCATGTGCTGAATGCTGTTCAAATGTGAGGATGGCATTCAGAATGATTCTTTTTCCATCCATTCTGGATCATGGTTTAAAGCAAACATAATACAGTTCTGAAATTTCTGGCTTAGGACTCTTCTCATGCAGTATTGACAGTATGTTTATCCTCTAACATCAATGGTTTGCTGATGATCCTTCTTAGGCAATTGTGACAATGTTATTCTAACTTGGCATAACTCAATTATTTTATAAAATAGTAAAATTTCTCTTTTCAATATTGCAGGGTTCTGGAGCTTAGAACCAATCTATTTTTGTTTGTTTGTTTGTTTTGTTTATTTATTTATTTATTTATTGTTATTCTTGATAGCCCTCAGAATCTGAATTCTGTAATAGATTTTACAGGCAATCTTACAATCAGGTCCCAGTCTTAATCTTTCCAGGTAGTTTCACAATCCCGGAATAACATTCATTGGTTGAATGTTACTTCTTCATTCAGGAGCATTGTTTGCATAACTTTTCCTTATTTTACTCAGTCTTTGGGCTCAAGTGAGTTATTGTTTTTTTAATCTACTCAGCCTTCACAGGCATAGAGTCTATACCAAGGGTGAAATCCAGCAGGTTCTTACAGGTTCTGGAGAACCTGTAGCAGAAATTTTGAGTAGTTCGGAGAACCGGCAAATGCTACCTCTGGCTGGCCCCAGAGTGGGGAGGGAATGGGGATTTTGCAGTATCCTTCCCCTGCCACACCTACCAAGCTATGCCCACCAAGCCACACCACACCCACTAAGCCACGCCCACAGAACTGGTAGTAAAAAAAATTGGATTTCACCACTGGTCTATACAATATATTATATCCTACAGTTGAAAAAAATATTGCCTAGTCTGTTGTACTACTGTCATAGTTTCTTGTGGAAATTTATATGCACAAAGAATGACATCATGACAATTACTTAACTTTCAGATAGCTCAGATTTTTTATTATTATTTGCAAAGTGGCCAGATAAATGTATATAGCACTTGCTAAAAACAAGGGACAGCAGATGATAAATTTATTTATTTTTCTTCTTTGTATATGGAATGGGGTACGTTTCTTTTTCTTCTTCAGGAACTGCTATAACTCAGGAGGTGGGCCACTGAATTATCTTTTTATTTCATTTCTGTATTGCTTGAAAAAATGGACTAATGATTTGTTCATAATGTTTGCAGATTATTTTCAATGTCCTGAAATTGGTAGGAGCAACAATGATTAGACAACTGATTTTAAAATACTTTGGAGTGATTAGAGAGGAGCAATACAGCTGGGCGGAACTGCCTGTAATTAAAGAAATAACTAAGCAATACAACACATTCAAAGAAGATAAATTATTAATTAAGACTAAAGTGCATCCTGAGATTTTGGTACTGAGAGATCTGCCAGAGGCAAAATATTTCAGGACACTTGGTCAGAGAACCTAGCACTGTTGTGTAATAAGAGGCAATTCAGCCATTCTGTATTGCAGATTTTAAATCTAATTGAAAGTTTTAATGTTCAATGTGATTTTTTTCAACTGCTTTAAATGAAGAGGTTGCATTAGCTTTGTTTCAGAAAGCATATTCTGAAAGTCAGGAGGAATTTGTTTAATAAACATCCCAAGGGCTTCTAGGCATGAAAAGGACAAATGTGCACAGAACTTCATTTTTTGCTTTAAATCAGTATCAGCAATTGCTATGCCAAAATCTGTTCTCAATATTTTTGAATATTTTATTTTGTAAAGAAAGAGAAGAAGGGAAGTTTCCCACTCTCTTATAGCCACAAGATGGCCAAATAGGCTGTATTCTCATAAATCCATTCTCCTATATGTTGACCACATTTCAAAAATCCCATGAACAAGAATTTTGTCAAGGGGATATTTCTCTCCCTAAAGAAAAATTGCTATCAAACTGAATAAAAACAGAAACAAAAATAAGAGAACATGTTCAGTATAGTAATACAATTGACATGGCTTTCCCTGACAGCTTCACTTTTATTTCTTTTGTAGCCCCTTTTTGCCTTTATTGCTAACAATATTTCCTTGGCTAATATTCAGAGCAAAGTTGAAAACTGTACAACAAAAAGTTGTAGTACAACCCCAAGATACAAAGAGATCTGTGTGATTTAACTATGCAAGTGGAAAACATGGAGGAATAGGTTTCATACAAAGTGGGAGCTATTTAAAAATGATTTCAGGCAAAATTGAATGAATCTAGATTAAGTTCTAAGCATGGAACTTGTTGCATTGTTTGGAAAAAGAGCTTTTATACAGAAGGACAACTTAAAGGTGAGTCAGTGCCATCTGGGTGTTATTGGCAGGGGAACAAAGCAACCAGTGATAGGACTGGGAGGGACAAGCTCAGATGGAAATCATTCATTTTTGAAAGCTTCAAAAGATAGTCTTATGATGGCTCCCACAGCTTGGGCTCTGCTTCTCCACTACCAGATGATGTGCAATGTGGGATTTTTTGCATTCTCACCAGGAGGAGCAGATGATAGCTGATAGCAAGAAGGCCTTCATACAGAACCTTTTCTGGACTTGGAGTTCCTATCAGATCCTTTGGTCACCTGGAGTGTGCATTATTGCAATGTGGTCTGTGTCAGGCTGCCCTTAAAGAACACAAGGTCCTACAGGTTCAGAATACAACATAATGGGTGGTTATGGGAACTTCCAGGCACAATTAACTTGTTATCAGAGGGCCTGGCTCTCTGACAGATCATTTGTCTGCTATAATGTCTACCTTCAGGACCTTCTCAATTTTGTTCATTTAACAATGATTTGAAGTTTTAATGGCCTCCAAAAATGTGACTTACAACCTATCCTTGAAGTTACACCATCACACCATCCCATTGGTCACATGAGTACAATTCAGGAGCTTGCCAACTGACTTGCATTCAGGACAGTTGTACCTGTGGTTATACAATCACTATTTGCAACCTTCCCAGCTAAAGTCTGATACGCAAAGTCAATGATATATGTATTTGCATAATGATAATGAATAGTGGGATTCACTAAATGTCCATGTGAATAGTGAGGCTGTTCTGTACTTGCTGTCATGCTTTCTACCTCTGTCGTAAGGTTATTTGTGCTAGAGAATAATACGAAAAACTAGACCTTGCCAATGATTGTTACAAATATGTTATTATAATTAAGTTAAAAGTTTAAAATATTATAATATCATTAGTTGAACAAAATAATGAAGATAGAATCACAAGAAAATGAATAACTGATAGAAAAACCTGGTTCCATTTTTTAATTAAACATGACAAAATATGATTACAATATTCACATTAATTCATGTGACAAAATTGTTGTTGACCAGAATGTTGGAGTTTTCTAATTTGATAAACTTTATGCAATCTTAGGTTCCATCAACAGAGATTTTATAACCTAACCACAAGGATTTATCATTCTCCTCTATTCTGATAGGCCACATCTCTAGCCAGCCTGGTGTGCCGCATTTTCCTCTGATGGGGCTTCTCTTGACTCACTGTCTTGACTTGCCAGTTACCTACTGAAATGACTGCTTGTTGAGCTTTTTCTTCTCTACTACATAAAAAAAATGTAACTTTTCTAAAATCTTTTCATTCATTTGTATGCTTGATTTGCATGTATTGCTTAACATCAGGTATCTTCAATAGAGCCAACTTCAAAGAATGTGTGCATAGGTTGCAACTCAAAATAGATAGTTGTGAAATATGACAATCTAAATGTTTCTCTTTTTTTTTTAACCAAGTCACAGTACAGTCACAACTCCTGTCTTGTAATGAATAGTCAATGAACTGTTCTGCATAAACCTATACACTTTTGCCTTGCTCTAATGAATTCTTTTTTATTCTTTTATATAGAGTTACAGATTTTGCTCTTCTGGAAGTCAGAACTGATGAAGCAGGAAATTTGCTTCTTCCGGTAAAGAGATACCGATTACGAGGAAAGGAACATAAAGCACTACAAATATCAAAAAAAATAAAATAAAATAAAACAAGATACATGATTTCTCTTTTGGAAACCAATGGCTCCTAACAAGGATATCATGTCAATTTCCACATCATATGATAGTTTAAACAAAAATCGTAAGAAGTGAGAATTATGATGGGCAAACTCCAGCTCAGCTAAAACCATTTTGATTCATTTTGTTAGGTGTTCTGAAAATGACTGAAAGCAAATCATCATTTTTAAGAGGGTAAAATATAAATGCAGCTAGGAAGATCAGGGAGCCTTTTCTTTTTTCTTTTCCTATTTTCTCTTCTTTCTTTTTATCTTCTCTTCTTCTTTTTCCCTTTCCCTTTCCTTTCTTATTTCTTTACTTTTTCCACTTATTGCTTTATATTCTTTACTTTTCTCTATCAAAAGTTGTTATTGCAATTTTGGAAAATTGTAATTTTTCCAGTAAAGACATTCTGTGCTGCAGAGGAAAGTTATATATGGAGGTTGGTGACTAGGCCCACTGCATTGGCTCAGTGCAAGACTGCCCTGTCCCATTCAGATGTTGGCTTCTAGTGTCTGTGACCATTTCTGTTATGGCTATGAAAGAGAGTGAATACTTCTCTTATGTAATCAATGTAAATATTTCACAAGAATAAGAGAGACAAGATAAGCCCAGACAATATTAAAGGCTTACTACCAAATAACAGAAAATTGCAAGTCTAATCATAGAGTTTTTGGTCCCACTTACTCACAAATGGTTGAGCAAGGTTTAAATGATAGTCTCTGTGCTTTTCCTCAGAACTGAGGAATTCTGTTATTTGTATGGGGCTTATGTTATTTGTATGGGGCTTATGGTTCTAGCCAACCGTCTTCTCCTTCTCAGCAGACCTTCATTTCTGAGACTTATAATGCACAGGTACTTGAGACAATAACCACCAATCTGCAACAGACATGGGCATATTTAGCTGCCAGGGAGGGTTGGAACTCCTGGGCTTTATGGTGCACTTTACTGCTTTTAAAGATGGCTTTTGAAGGAATCAACAGGGATATTAATGTTAATCAATTGCTCCTACTACCTAGGAAACTACCCAGAAAATGTCATGTAGACCAATTCCCCGTTCCTCCGTTGGCTTTCTCTACTTCCCGTTCTACCCGGATGAATAATAGGACTACTCATGGGCTGAGTTTCTGTTGTTCATTTGAGACCCTAGGAAGGGAGAAGCAATGATGGTAGCAACACTGCCACCCCTGGTGTTAAGATGCCATAAAAAGTGGGCTGTAGAGATGGAGGATTTTAAAATCACATTTTAAAGGCCATTTCAAAGGTGGGAGGAAAACATATTAAACGAAGTGGCGCAGTGGTTAGAGGCTACTTCAGCTGACTGCTAGCTGCAGTTCAGCAGTTCAAATCTCACAAGGCTCAGGATTTACTCAACCTTCCATCCTTCCGAGGCTGGTAAAATGAGGACCCAGATTGTTGGGGGCAATAGGCTGACTCTGTAAACCGCTTAGAGAGGGCTGTAAAAGCATTGTGAAGTGGTATATAAGTCTAAGTTCTATTGCTATTGATAACTGGGCAGTGTGCATAAGTCCTGAGAATGTATGAAAAAGAAGTGCACTGAAGTGGGGGGATGCATTACCAACCATATTCAGACATCTCCATTTGTGCCATGATCACTTTGCTATTCCCAGTAGGCTTAGCTAGAAATAGATCCTGGGATAAATTTATTAGTTGAGAGCAGAAAAAACAATTTGGCAAGTAACACAATTTGCCTGTATATATACTGTCCATGATTCTTTCTGGATGGCTTCAACTATCCCAATACACATGTTCTCCTTCACATAAATTACTCTCCTTTACACACAATTTAAAGTGGCATATTATAAACAAAGAATGTGAACAAATCTAGATTGTGTGTTGTCTTAATTCATATCAGAATTCGGTTCAGAAATATAAAAAAAGGAGATTGTTGGCTCGAAGAAAACGAAAAGGAGACAAGATGTCTTTTCTTTTTTTCTTTAATTTAATCTTAGAAGATGATGACATCTCTGGATGAAAAATGGGTTGTAAATGCCCTGCTAACAGCCTTTCATAGAGATCTATCATTTTGACAAATGAGCTGCAAGCCATAGAATCAGAGAGCTGAGTACTATCAGTACGCTAGTGGGATCTTTGCAGTCAATAGGAAGAAAGGAAGCAAACAAGGAGGAGTGAGAAAAGGTAGAGAGTGCCAGATTCTCTTTTACATTTCCAAAATATACTTTCAATGGGAACCTTTCCTCATTTGCCCTTGCTTAATTCCGTTTCTGATTAACAAAGAGTTAAGCTATTTGCAACACTTCTGTGATAGGATCTTGTGCTGGAAGATGGCATTTGGTGGGCAGATTTTTTCTTATGCTAAACTAATAGCAGCTGTAAGAGAATTTGTATTTAAGTAAACTGAGACTGGATCCATCCCTCTCTTCTGGTTTGTTCTCCAACAAGGGCACTCTGAATGTTAAAAGAAAAAACCCAACAATTAGAAATGTTTTTGTTCTTACATTGGGAAGACAAAATTTTATATTTTATATAAATATAATAAATACAAAATTTTATATTCTTAGTGGTACTTGTATTAATTTTATATTTCATTGTTTCATTATATTTCTTAACATTACAGTTTTAGAAATGTTCATGTTTTAACTATGTAATCAGTTGAGAAAAGCTTGATTATTAGGCAAATTAGAAGCAGAATATATAAATTCAACAGTCTCATGATTTTTCTTCCTTGTGGTACTGTTGATTCTTTTTCAATAAATGAATTTCTTTGGTTTAAAATTTAAAATTCAAAACAAAATCATATGGTGCTCTTTGTCCCGAAAATAAGGTCAAAGTAGTTTTCTGATCTCGGATTTTCAATATACATCATTTACATTGATTTAACATAAAATGTTTGGTTGGTAAATCTGCCTTAAAGAACTATTTGAGGCTAAGAATAGTTCAGTAAATCAGCTTTTTTATTTTTGGATATCAGGAGAAATTTTAGTACAGAAGATAACCCTACCATAGATCAGTTTTGGGTGATCAGTTTCTAATTCTGTCTCCTAAGAGTCAAAGCAAATGGCTATAACAAAAAAGTTTGAAAGAAACATAAAGGCAAGCTAGAATAAGCTACAATCCAATGGAATTCAAAATTATATCACAATATTACTGATTAGATCTAGATACTCAACACTAGAATAGTCTCTAGCTGGGGGATGCATACTACTGAAAAATTTCCCTAATTAATCTGCATTATTTATTATGATTTATTATTTATTGGGATGAGTCTTTTCCAATAGCTCACTTTACACTAATAAATTAAAAATAAAGCAATCTCTCATAGGACTGAAGGGCCTATACCATATCACTTTCCAAAGACATACTTTCCATAGCCTTCAGACCCAAGAGAATTTATCCAGGAAACAAGATCATTCAAGCAAAGTCCATCTGTTTTAGGAGGTGGTAAATTTGACAACTCACTGCAGGAAGAAGCTTGCACATTTTGGCCTGCAAGACTTTAGCAACAACACTTTAGTATCAAGATTTGTATGACTACTTTAATGTAAAGCCCTATATGCTGGAGTTATCACTTCTCAGTCTTCTCCAGCACTGGTCATTTTGATTTAAGATGTTGGCTACAAAAATAACCTTTTTGTAAGTAAACCACTGTCCTCAAGAGTACTCCTCAGGCAGCCTGACATTATATCAATTTAGTCTAAATTATTTCATTATATCAATGGAAACCTTGTGGGCTGGGTGAGCAAAACTGAAGTTTATAAAGCTAGAGGCAGGAGCAAGGACCATCTTTAGGCTAAAGCAGGTAGTCACTGATTTAGGGCGCTAAATCTTATGCTAAAGCATAATGTGTGCTTCTAAATCATTCTAAAAATGTAAATATTTGCAACAGTGGAAGGTGATGCCAACAATCAACATGGCCAAGAGATGCCACATATCCTGAAGCAAGAGAAGCAGGTTGGAGCAGCAATGAGCCTTGACTTTGATAACCAAGATTAGCCTTCATATGACTCCTGCCTGCTTCAACCTGCACCTCCTATTAGTCTTCTTAAGAGAATTCAAATAGAAATAGGGCTTTCTACATAACAACAGTTTTAAATGGTATTATTCCCAGAGCTTCATAGATCCAAACTTACCGACAAATAAAAATGAAATTAAAAATAAAATTAAAGACTATTCTAATATATGGTTCTGTATTAATCTTTCCATATTTGAGAGACCTATCCTTTAAGATCCATTACAAAATCTATACAGATTAGACATTTATCACTTTCATACATAAAATAATGTTTGTACATTTTCTATTATGTTTGATTTTAATGAACAGCATTCAGACACAAACACAGATTTCTTAGATTTTTCTTAAATTTAATTTCCACAGTGTAAACTGTTTTAAACAATGTAAGTCTTAATAATATATACTTTTAAAATATGTACTCACCCCCGATGTATCCATTTTGGTGCATATATATATATATATCATTTTCAAATGTAGATTTTTTAATAAAAATCTTACAGATTTAATGTATATACTGTGTCTCAGGGACTGTCTAAGTATATGGCATATCTGTGTGGATTGTACCAAAGAAATGCTAATAAAGGGAAATATCTGTAGCTCAGTGTTGAAATAAGGAGTCCTTGGTTTTCTCTGAGATTGGTTGTTTTCTTCCAGACATTTCATTACTCAAACTAGGTAACACCATCAATGAAAACAAACAAGCTCTGAGAGCACCAAGGACCCCTCAGATAAATGTTAGCAGACTCCATTTATCCTCCTATCAGTAATAATAGCAAAGTTTCCATTGGTGGATTTTTCAAAGTTGCTTCCACAAAAATTATATCAGAATTAATGCAGCAGGTAAAACAAGATAAACAAATATTTCTTCAAGCACAAAATCCTCCCAATATTGGCCCACATATTTAAAAATAGAGAAAGACTAATGTTCTACTGAGCAGCCTAGCATGATCACTTACTTCTGTGGAAACATAGTAATTGCATCCAACCTCTTTGCCTCCTGTTAGTAACAACCTTGGCTACAGAAGTGAAGGCCCATAAAATCCATTCCCTTAGGACAGTCAAAACTATAAAGTTTATTACCCAATAAAGAATGATCTGCAAACTTAGAGGCTTTTTACTGATCAATAAAAGCAACATTAACTAAATGATCAGCGCTTATCACCACTCCCCTTCATGCCAGCTCATCCCCATTACAATGAAATCAGGCTCCATCTTTTGGGCAAAGTCCAATTTCCCCTTTAATCAGCTTTGGAAGATGTAAGTAACGTCTAATGTGCAAATAAGTAGCTTGTAGCCTACAAGGCAGTTGTAATGACGTTACAACAACTGTTAAGTCTATAATTCTATTCAGCAGCCTTCCCTCTATGTGGTGAGAAAGGCCACTGACAGTGAATCTACGGACATTCAGCTTGTGTCTTTGTATTTTGCATGCACTGGTGTGGTTAAAGAAAACTCCTCGCCCTGTACAATAGAAGGTAATTTCAGTGTAATGCCATTACAAGCTCCTTTCTATGCTCAGAATATAAAATACTATTTGCTAGAACTGCAGTGCAGTGTCCATTTCTTTTTCTGAAGACTGATTTATGAGGTATTTTCAAAGAAAACGTTTTCTGCTATTTTTGAATGGGACATAGAGGACATTGTCCTTTATATATATATATATATAATTGTAGGTTAGAAAAGTGTTGCTTGAACTGTAGAGTTCAGCCTTAGCTTATGAGTTTCAAGACCTTTTGAACAAGAAGACAGGAAACTCCTGAGCTTTTCTTCTAGCAGTCAAGGTAATGTGAATGCAAGCAAGAAAGGTACAATAGAAGTGCTCTTGGCCACATGAATGTCACAGGGTATAAATAATTCGAGATATTGTCTCAGATTTTGAGTTGGCTCCATCAGAAAGGGGGCTTTGTCCAAGTGAATAGTAAGTTAGCCAAATGCTTCATTGAGATTGGATCCTTTGATCTGTACAATAGAAGATACCTAAAGGAATAAAAATAATTTCTGTCCAAAATAGAGAATGATTTTTATTTTCTTTCTTTCTTTCTTTCTTTCTTTCTTTCTTTCTTTCTTTCTTTCTTTCTTTCTTTCTTTCTTTCTT
>JANHFK010005082.1:311575-324863 GCA_036250565.1 Sibynophis collaris | reverse complement strand
ATCTGATCTGATCTGATATGATATGATATGATATGATATGATATGATATGATATGATTGTATATTGAATATTGTTATTGGAAAAATAAAAATAAAAAACTTTTGCAAAAAAAAAAGAATAAGAATTGGCCTTGTATGATTAGACACACAACAAATTTGTCTATGGTACAAAAGCCTTCAGTATAAATGCAAGCAACAAAGTAACAATAGTCACAATAATGATATCAATAAGAGGGGTTAGTAAAGAAGATGGTACAGATAACAATAATACTACAGCCATACAACATTTGTAAATAGACTTAAATATATAAGACAATACTATAAGAAATAGGTATTCAACAGAGTGATAGCATGAGGGGAAAAACTGTCCCTCTGTATCAGTGGTAGTCAACCTGGTCCGTATTGATAACTAGTGGGCATTCCTGCTTTCATGGTGGGCGGTAGGGATTTTGTCCCATGCATCGCGTGTTCTGGCTTTTTCCTCTTCGATCGAAAAGAGGAAAGAGAAGGAAAGGAGGAGGAGGAGGAGGGGGGGCATGCCCCATTGCATTTGACTGCATGGGAGCAATACTTTTTTTCCTCCCCGATGCAATTTGCAGCCCCCCTCCTTCAACTCCCCTTCTCTTTCCTCTTTCCGTGGCTCCCTTTGCCATATCTTCTCTCCCCCCACCTTGCCAGGCATGGCAGGGCTTCTGCTCCGGGCCCAGGAAATGGATCTGGCTGGGGGAGAGGGATTTGGGGTGAGGTCTTTTAGGGACCTCTGGGCAAAGCATCTGGGGGCTGAAAGTGGCCCAGGGACTCTGGGCTCCCTGGACTGCCCGCTTCCCCCTCCCTGCAGCGCATTGGCCTGGGCTATGAGTCCAAAGAAGGCTGAGCGGGGGGCGCACAGAGCAGAGCGGCTCATCTGCCTTATCTGGGCAACCAAGGGCAACCGGGCGCTGGTAGGGACTGAGCATGTTCCCCGGAACTGCGGATGGCGTCCTTGCCATGAAGAGTGCCTGTAGGACTGAAGGTGGCCAAGGGACTGCAGGCTCCCCTGGACTCCATGCCTCCCCCTCCCTGTGGTGCATTGGCCTGGGCTCCAAGCCTAAAGAAGGTCAAGCGTGCGGCATGCGGAGCAGAGCAGCACTTCTGCCTCATCCGTGCAACCAAGGGCAATGGTGGACATGGCGTGGGACAGCTCCAGGAAACATGCTCAGTCCCTACTGGTGTCCAGTGACAGTGAGAATGTCACCCTTGGTTGCACAGATGAGGCAGACGAGCCTCTCCACTCTGCGCGCCTCCCGCTCAGCCTTCTTTGGGCTTGGAGCCCAGGCTTGCCCAGGGTGAGACGGGGGTGGCGTCCTCACCATGGAGAGCACCTGTGGGACTGAAGGTGGCCAAGGGACTGCAGGCTCCCCAGTACTGCATGCCTCCCCCTCCCCATGGCGCATCGGCCTAGGCTCCTTTGACTCCCCTTCTCTTCTTTCCGTGGCTCCCTTGCTGTCTCTTCTCTCCCCCTCCTCGCCAGGCATGGCAGGGCTCCTGCCCCTTACAGATAGATTTAACTACATTAAGTTGTTTTATAAAGATTTATTCTGCCAAACTTAGCGAAAGTCCAACATAAAGTATTTGATAAGTAATTATTATTATGTGCTTTAACTTGCTGTAATTCTGCTTTATAAATTTTATAAAGTAAAGTTACTTCCCTACTTTATAAATAACTATTACTGTGGAACCGGTGGTGGGCAGTTAGAAAATTTTACTACTAACAGAGATACAAAAGTGGGCGGTAGGTATAAAAAGGTTGACTACCCTGCTCTAAGGATATAGTAAAAGAATCTTGCAAGTCCCATCCCTCATTTTTACTCTCCCCAAAATTAGGGAGGGTCCCCTAGTTTTCACCACTTTCGCCACTCTTGTTCTTTCAAATTCAAATTTCATTTATGAGATCAATGTCTAGACTACAGCCTTTCCTCCTGTCTCCAAGGTCATTCCCACATACCATTACAGCTCCTGTCCTGGATTTGTGCTGACTTGATTCTAAATTGACCTAAGGAAATCCTGTTTGGACTGCCCCGCTGTGGCAACTGTTTGCAAGGCACTGTGTCTGAAGTGCTGGCTATCACACCCTCCCACTGGACATTCCCCTGCTGCTGTGCCCTTCCAGTTTTCTATTCTAGGAACTAAATAGCTAATTGCTTATCTTGCTGAAGCCAGGTCTTAGTGAATGTGGGTGCCATTATATGTGTATGGATGGGCATGTGTATGGAAGGGCATGTGTATGGATGGGCATGTGTGCAAGTGTATATCTGTGCATGCGCACCCACGCACCCACACAAAGTTAAATTTATATATGCAAATTAATGCATTCACACACACACATATTTTTATATGCACATGTATATACTTGCACACATATACTTACAGTTCAACTCACATCCATACACACACATGTCAGCACACACACACACACACACACACACACACACAACTACCAGCTTTTAAGAAAGTACTTCCTTACCATCTTCTAGATCTCTCAACAGTAGCATCAATGAGATAATAGCAATCAAAATCTGCAAGATGATGGCATGATGGATTGACTGAATGACCCTATGGTACATTCAATGACATTAATGTATTTTATTCATTCATTCATGAAATTTATATAGCTACCTATTTCACAAAAAATGACTCTGACCGCATACAGCATTAAAAAACCCCACAATAGTTCACAAATAACAACTATTATTATGATTGTCTCAACAACAGCCATATTGAGACAGGATTTGACCTTTTTTAATCTGCCTTTAGAGTCCTTCCCAAGGATCTGGGATAGGCGGATGTTGTTTGATGTTACTAAAGATATCATTATGGGATGTAAGCTGTTCTGAGTAAAGCTGCCTGTTGTAATTGACTGACAGTGATTTTGTCAATGCCAATGGTGTTCAAATGGTGCTCCAGTTGTTTGTGTTGTACGATTGGTACTACCTTTGCTTTTTTGCCACATTATTATTATTGCTATTATTATTACTATTTTTAATAATATTAAAAACTATAAAAGGCAGGTAAAAATGATGGACAAATGAGTGTTAGTAATAATGAAACCATCTTATTAGCTTGCCATTTTCCTCAGGTACCCAGGCCTGCTGGTACAATGAGATCTTGCGGGACATTCAGAAAGGTAGGAGTCATGTCAGCTGAACCTCAAGGGGAAGGATATTTCACAATGTGGTACCACAGCTGAGAAGGCCCACCACCCAGGGCCCACCACATGTATCTCCCTAAATGATAGAACCCAAAGCATGCCTTCTGTACTAGATAACAGAATAACCAAGTTGAAAAGGACCTTGGAGGTCTTCTAATCCAACTCCTTGCTCAGGCAGGAAACCCTATACATTTCAGACAAATGGTTGTACAAACTCTTCTTAAAACATCTAGTGCTGGAACAACCACAACTTCTGGAAGCAAGTTGCTTCATTGATTAATTGTTCTGACAGTCAGGAAATTTCTCATTAGTTCTAGGTTGGTTCTTTCCTTGATTAGTTTCCATCCAATGCTTCTTGTCCTGCCTTCAGGTGCTCTGGAGAATAGGTTTCAGACAAGTCTCTTCTTAAAAGCCTCCAATGATGAAGCTCCTACAACTTCTGAAGGAAAGCTGTTCCATTTGGTTAATTGTTCTCACTATTAGAAAGTTTCTCCTCAGTTCTAAGTTGTTTCTCTCCTTGATTAGTTTCCATCCAATGCTTCTTGTCTTGCCTTCAGGTGCTCTGGAGAATAGGTTGATTCCCCTCTTCCTTACGACAGCCACCCTTAGACATTGGAACACTGCTATCATGTCACCCCTAGTCCTTTTCATTAAACTAGACATGCCAAATTCCTGCTGGGACTGGACCAGGGATCTGGTGGGACAGGAAGAAGTAATTGGGAAGAGAGTTTTTTTTATAAAAGGAGTGGGATTTTCATTGTAATATTGTGCCTCCCATCTTCCAGATTTTGTCTCTTTTTCAGCCTCCCTCTCTGTCATACACACACACCTTGAAGGACACCTACATCAGTGACGGCTTCTAAAAGTAATACAATAGCATAATAGTTCTCATGCTTGCTTAAAATTGCAGGTTTGAAACCCTACAGAATTTTCAAATCCCTATGTTTCCTTCCTCAAGCTCCCTCATTTTCCGCTGGGCTTAAAAATCAAAATAAGTCTACCGGTGCACCTCTTCACCTTTCTGTCGGTCCTTCAAACGAGAAGGAGGGAAACTGCCTTTGGAAAGTAGAGCAGTAGAAACATGCCCAGAAGTGACATTTGCAGTGAGCAAAGGCTGGATTCAAAGCAACGTATTCCATTCTTGCCCACCACAAACGCTTGCTGGTCTGTGAAAAAGCAACACGGATAAGTCCTTAATGTTTAAGAACCTTGTCTGCAGGCTTTTGTTTGCCCTCCTTATCATCCAAGATGAGAAATTAACAATTAGGAATAATTAGGAATAGGGAATTGCTGCTCATTAGTTCTACAACTGAGGCTGCAATCCTTATAAACATTTATTCGGCAATAAGACTTACCGATCGCAGAGGGACCTGCTGCTTCAGAGGGATGAGATGGGGGATGGAGTCGGATGTGCTGCCCTAATGGCTTCATTCAACATTATGATGCTATGAATAATGTACAGGATTACACTGCAAAAGAAAAGGCCAAGAAGATCTCGGAAACTGAATGATGCTATCATTAGAGGGAGTACAGGATTTGTTATTTGTTCTGCACCCATTGTTGTTCATGGAAACTTGGCTTTTTGAGATAATATAATACATTATTCGGCAAACTATACTTGTAGCTTTGACAGGGATCCTGCTTCTGATGTATTTTATTGTTTATCTTCTCTGGGTATTGTAAGGGGAGAACCCTTGGTCAGAATCTCTTGTGTGTGAGGCACACTTTCGGTGAGAAACAGGTGCTTTCGGCACATGTGCTCCTTTTGACCACATTCTCAGCAAGGTATTTTTTTAGTACATCAATGAAAAGCTGAGGTGAAGAACCAACTTTGTTTTTTCATTTGAACTTTTAGTCAAGAGCCATGGTGGCACAATGGTTAGAATCACAAGTGGTATTCAGCAGGTTCTGACCAGTTCTGGAGAACCTGTAGCGGAAGTTTTGAGTAGTTTGGAGAATCGGTGAATACCACCTCTGACTGGCCCTGCTCCCATCTATTCTCTGCCTCCCGAGTCCCAGGTGATCAGGGGATTTTGCAGTAACCTTCCCCTGGAGTGGGGAGGGAATGGAGATTTTATAGTATCCTTCCCTTGCCATGCCCACCAAGCCATGCCCATCCAGCCATGCCACGCCCACCAAGCAATGCTCACAGAACCAGTAGTAAAAATTTTTTAATCCCACCACTGGTTAGAAGTTTCAGGCTGACTCTGCTCACTGCCAGGAATTCCATCCTGACCTGTTCAAGGTGGACTCAGCCTTCCATCCTTCTGAGGTCGGTTAAATGAAAACCCAGATTGTTGGGGGCAATATGTTGACTCTGTAAACCACTTAGAGAGGGCTTTAAAGCACTATGATGCAATATATAAGTCAAAGTGCTATTGCTGTTGCTATTACTAATGATGACTTGTGTAATCTGCCCGGCAATTCCCTACAGTTTTCTTGGAATGATTTTCAGAATCAATTTGTCATTGCCTTCTTCCTAGTGCTGAGACAGAGTGACTGGCCCAAGGTCAACCTGTTGACTTCATCCTAAGGTGGGACTGGAATTTCAGGTTCTCCCAGTTTCTATCCTGGTGCTTTAACTATTACACCAAACGGGGTCAGGTGGCTCATTTGAACATAGCATAGCTATTACACCACATTATTTGGATGTAACTTTCGTTATTTATTTTACTTATTTACAAGCACTAATATGCCACGGCTCTAAGTGGTTTACAAACACTTTTATAATCAGGTTAAAAATCAATCAGAACAACATAACAATGATTAAATGACAAACACAGAAACCTTGATCCTCAATTAGCATTCAACACATCGAAAGGAAGAATAAAAAGCCATGAATGTACAACTCATGCCCAATCCATCCACAAGGCTCTCTGAAAAAGATGTTTTAATGGCCTTCCTAATTTTGAGAGGTATGCTGTTCCAAAGAAGAGAGGCCATCATTGAGAAGGTCCATCTTCCTGGACCTTGACGAGAATGGACATTTTTAATCCTGGTTAACTGGTGGTCGGAAGCAATTATTTTCATTTGATCCTGCTGTCACTCGACTTGGGGTTCCAAAGACTGTGACTGTGTAATATAACCACAGACACTGAATATATCACAACAGGAAACTCTCTGGTGTTTTTTCCCAGAACTTGTACTAGATCTTGTTTGGCTATTCCCTCCCTCTCCTTTTGGAAAAGTAAATATAGAGTCTTATTGCAAAGATAGCAATCCAGACATTTGATCCAAACCAGCCTCTCTTTTGGTGCATCAGGGCTTTTCGTGTAGAACTCCAGAAAGCTAAGATCTCACCAATCATGGCCTCTGTAGAACACAGGAACCATCAGGTCTTCTTTTCGATTTTTCCTCTTTGGTATTGAACTCTCTGAAATGAACTCTCCAGTTTTGAAATGCTTGGGTTCAAACATATTAAGACCCTTTCTTAAAGGACTGTGGTGTCCCACCTAGTGGCAAATGGTCTTCCTCTACTATCATGTAAATTCTTGTCTTGACTTTTACCAGACTAGATAATGGAAAATATTCCTACCTATTAAGCAGTCATCTGAAGGTCTTGGAGCACACTCTATACCAACATGTTCTTCTTTAACATTTTATACTGAGACATTCCTTTCTTGACCCTACATCAGATAGTAGCATGTCTCTGTCTCCACTGTTCATTTCTTACTACTGTCTGGATATGAGAACTCAGGTCAATGTATCTTTTGAATTATTAACTACTATCCTCCATTGAGAATTGCACCTGCCTCTCCCCTAAGGTTAGCTTGCCTTTACCCAAACATTCAAACGATGCACAGAGACCACATAAAAAGTGTGAAAGGTTACCCATAGTTGAGCTTCTTAGAATTAATCTATGCATTCACATAATCAAACCTCCTTGTCTTTTTCAGGGGGTTAAATTCTGGATTTCCAGAATACAGATAGACACTCGGAGAAGCACAATTATACTAGACAGTAAACAACCTGGCATTTGTGTGAACCCAATTATTGTGATTTGTAAACCATGGAGTCATCCATCATTGTGGCTTATCAATGAAGAATCACAGTAATCTATAAACCTAAAGAATTACATTCAGCGTGGCTTTAGTTGCATGTTTATCATGCTGCTGTTCTTTTCACCATGGCATGTAACTGAAGCCTGAATGGTTCTTCAATATTTCTGAATGAATCATACATTATTTTGGTTAAAGTAAGTTGTGCATGCGTGCTGTATCCAACTTCAGCAACTTAACCATTTCATCTTCTACATTTCACTTTTCCCTGCTGTCTTTGGACTAGAGCAGCTTTCTGCAAACTTCTCTGGGAATGATGAGGATTGTAATCCAATGTAATATTGTAATCCAATATATTTGGAGAAGCAACTTGTGATGGAATGTTTCCCAGATTCCCAGGAGGGAAGGGCTTCATTCCAGAGGAGCAAGAGGCAGCACAGTTTAGTCTGTGTGAGAGAAAGAGGGTGAAAACTGCTTCTCCCTAATGGTTCCCAGAGTACCGGTGTATGTTTTATGATACAAGTGGTCTGTTTTAGTTTGGCAAGATTTTTGCCTGTAGGTATGGAACAATAAAGGAAACTGCTTAGAACAGCCTCAAACATGACCTTGTTGGTTTATTGCTGACACATCTTGGGAACATAATGCAAAGTCAAAGGTAGCTGAAGATATTTTCAGTGGAAAGATAATCAAAAAGAAGAAAAGAGAAAATGCCTACACAAGATAAAGGCTGATACTGATAACATAACCATAAGCTTGCAATAGCAATACAATACAGAATACAGAATAATAAGAGTTGGTTGGGACCTCGGAGATCTTCTAGTCCAACCTACTCAAGCAGGGGACCCTATACCATTTCAGACAAGTCTCTTCTTAAAAGCCTCCAGTGATGAAGCTCCTACAACTTCTGAAGGAAAGCTGTTCCACTGGTTAATTGTTCTCACTGTTAGAAAGTTTCTCCTTAGTTCTAAGTTGTTTCTCTCCTTGATTAGTGTCCATCCAATGCTTCTTGTCTTGCCTTCTGGTGCTTTGGAGAATAGGTTGATTTCCATTCTTCTTTGTGGGAGCCACTCAACTATTGAACATTGCTATCATGTCACCTGTAGTTCTTCTTTTCTCTAGACTAGCTATACCCAATCAGTGTTATACTCATACTAATATATATGAATATAAATATAAAAATGTTACAATTATAATACAGTTGAGCCCATTTCTTAATCTTGTGTTAACTGAGTATTTACGGCTGCTAAGTTATTTTACGTTGTTTCTGTTGCTTTTACATTGGATTGGTTTTTACTCATTGGTTTTCAGAGCCACGGTGGCACAGTGGTTAGAATGCAGTACTGCAGACTAATTCTGATCTGCCATTTGGCAGTTCGATCCCAACCAACCGGCTCAAGGTTGACTCAGCCTTCCATCCTTCCAAGGTCAGTAAAATGAGGAGCCAGATTGTTGGGGGCAACATGCTGACTCTGTAAACTGCTTAGAGAGGGCTGTTAAAGCACTGTGAAGCGGTATATAAGTCTTAAGTGCTATTGCTATTGCTACTATGTTGGTACTCTGTTTTTCACTGTTAGCTGTTTTTTACCCATATATAGGAGAGTCCCTATATTTATTTAAATTCCCTAGCAATTTAAGTAAATAAATAAATCCCAGAAAGCTGTTTCTGATAGCCAATTCTACAAGATAAAGTCCATTGGCTCATGAAAAGTGAGAAGTGACTGAACGACTCACCACAACTTGGAAAAAGGCTGATCCAGAGAAATTTGTGCAGGTTTTGACATTCTCATTGAAAAAGGCATCTCAGCGGTACAATGCAAGCTGCACCCTGTTAAGCTCACGGCACATGTACAAAAGAGGTGAAGGTTACCTCATAATGCTCGTTTCCAGCATTGCCGCTCCCTCCTCCCGCCGATGTCTTTGCAGTCCAGGTCTATATATTAGATTCCAGTTAAAGGAAGTAGCGTGTAATTCAGTTAATGCAAGGACCTGAACGCTCAGTCTGTATTCAGGATTGACAGGCAATATAGGGAGATGGATTAATAGGCCGTCTATCATGCCTTGCCAAGAACGTCCTATAAGCAAGCCTTAAAAGGATGGAGTATCTCTTTCCTGCTTTCAGAGGCACAGTTAGCATCCCCTGAGAGAAATCTAATTGAGTTCTTTCACTGATGAAGACTGCAGAGCAAATAAGGAATCCTGGAGGAAACGGCTTGCTGCTTGCTCCCTGCCCTAATAAAGAGGCCATCTCATTCTGCGCAAACTGCCATTTGAATCAGCTAAAATCTTTGTTCAGTGCAGCAGCTTCGTCTTTAGGAGAAGACATAAATCATAACAGTGAATTTCCCTATTGGAAGAATTTGCAAGGAGCCTTAATCTGTTAGCTTTGCACTTTCATAGATTAGTAAAGGAAAGTCCCCAGTGTTGAGGATTTCTTGGCTCAACACAATGTTTATAGTAGGGCTCTTCACCTGCTCATCTGTAACTTCCAATAATATTTCTAGTGAATCTTCCCTTCCAGCTTTTCTTAACCATCATTCTATGGTGCAGATGGGTTGGGTTTTTTTCCTTACCATCTATCATCCCAATTGTCATTTTAAACCTCAGATAAAACTCAGATAATTTTCCGGATGGCTCCTTGTCTTTCTTGTTTGGCAATATGAGATAGTAGATAAGAGGAGAAAAATAAAATAGAATTTGAATGCTGTAATAATTTAGTTTGTCGCTAAAGATAATATTAAACATCTCAGGAGATTTAATTGCCAAGAGGCTCTGCTTCACAACTGACAAAAATCATGCATACTAAACACAGTGGCCCTGTTCACCCAGGACACTTAACTAGGATAGTACAGATGCTATTTTTCAGGCAAGATCTGTTTTTAGATTCAAGTCCTCACTTGACCTTGGATCTAACTAGGTGACTCTGGGACAGTCACGCTCTCTCAGCTTAACCTAAGGTTGTTGCGAAAATAAAAAAAAATGGGATCATCCCTGTATAAACTACATTGAACTCTTAGGAAAAAAGGCAGTATGTAAATCCTGTAAGAAATTAATGTGTGTGTGTGGTTTTAAATATGTGTCTGTTTTGAGTATGTGTGTCTGATCATTGTGTGTATATGTTTTTAACCTGCTGTGTTATTTCAGTGGCCTGGCTAAATGTTAAATATGTAACTTTACTCCTTTGTTTCATAACTGAACTCAGTTTTTGAACATACACAGCTCCTGCATCACAAAAGCATAGACAATTTAGGGGCAGTTGTAGATTTTCTGCTGAAGATATGTAGTCTTGTATGGGTTGCAGCATATCAGCAGTAGAGAAAAAATAGAGTGGGATGATGATGATGATGATGATAATGGATCACCCAGTTGTTTAGACTGGATGTGGCCTTTTTTCTGTCTCTCGTGTGGACTTATGGACCTGGGATAGGCAGATGTTCGATGGTATTAAAGTTATTGTCGGAGGATGTCAACTGTTCCAAGTAAAGCTGCCTTTTGTAATTGACTGATGGTGCTTTTGTCAATGCTGATGGTATTCAGGTGGTCCTCCAGATGTTTTGGGAGTGCCCCAAATAGAAGGGTGGAAACTAATGGTTGAACATAGCATTATGAGGACCCAGTTTGTGGGGGGCAATAAGCTGACTTTGTATAAATATACAAAAGTATGAAGGCTATTGCGTAGCGCACTGTAAGCCGCCCTGAGTCTTCGGAGAAGGGCGGCATATAAATCAAATAAATAAAAAATAAATTAGATAAAATCTCTTGCTCGGATTTTTGGTGGAAAAATATTCCATTTTATTTCTAAGTCTGATTTTGTTTAGAATGAGTTTAGAGGAAGATTGGCTCCACCGCGGCATATAATTTTTCAGATCTAGTTCTTAATCTCTTATTCTGTTGGATCTATTTCTTCAAAGTTGGAGGTGGTTCAGCGTCCCCTGACTATGTGTGATGTCCATGATCAGGCCTGTAGATGCTTTAAACTCTACCCCCCCCACACACACACCAAATAAAAATAATAATAAAAAAGACACTACAGGAAGTGTAAACCTCTAAGCCACCTTTTCGAAAATCAAACATTATTGTTCCCCAACTATCTGGAGAATCTGTGATAGTGTGCAACCAATTTTGTGTTCCCCTGGAGTGGCACTCACTGACTCAGTCATGTCCTGCAGACATTCTATCTACTATCATCACTATTCATCACAGTAGCAGAAATTTCTTGAAGAAAATCAGCTAGAATTCAAAGGATCAATCAAAATTTGAACTGAAAAAGTGGACTTCTTCTTCTAATAACAGACAGTAAAATGTCTGTTGGAAACATTCTGTTGGAAACTGTTGGAAACATTCCCCGGTGTGTGTCTTTTGGTCATTCATTGATGAGTTGCTAACTAAATTTTCTCCATCACCTTTTTTTTTGGCTTTGGTTTAATCTCAATTTATAGCATTTAATCTCTGGATTCATTGCAGATTTGCTCCATTAAAAGGGATGTACAGAAGCGATGGTTCCTGTTTCACTTGCCCTTAGTATTAAAATCACACATCCCCCCAAAAATTTGCCCACTGTGGACAAAATTGATTGGTGCTATATTCTTGTGATTGCAGTATGAGAACATAAATTCAGAGAGGTAATTGCCAACCATCAATCGATAATCCTAAACCTAATCCATTTGGCAGGGAAAAAAGCGTGAGACGGCCAAAATAAGCAGATGTAATCCATTGGTGCATGAAATTCAGGGGCGAGTAAAAACTTGCAAAAAAGGAAGAAAGAAAGAAAGAAAGAAAGAAAGAAAGAAAGAAAGAAAGAAAGAAAGAAAGAAAGAAAGAAAGAAAGAAAGAAAGTGTTTAATATTATGCCAAAACTTTGTCAAACCACACACTCCTCTATAGGACTAGGGACTTTGATTTAAACCAGAAAACAGGGACTATATGGCTTGAGGACATCTTAATGATCACGATTTCAAGTGATGAGACAAAAGGGATGCATAGAATAAACAAAGGCAAGGCAAATAAAGAGGAGTATAAGAATCAGTTTTGTGTAGTAGCTAAAGGCACTGAGCTAGACGGCAGAAGACAGTGAATTCTAATTCCATTTTATGCCTGAAGCTAGTTGAGTGATTTAGGGCCAGTCAATCTCATTCAGCATAGGAAGAAGACAAGGGCAACCCTCTTCTGAAAATGTTAAGAAAATTCAGTGTGGGTCACCAGGGATCAAGTTTAACTCAAAGATACCCAAAAGAAAAAAAAAGGGCTGGTGACAGAGCTTATGCATTCACGGAAAAGGAGAAAGGGTTGGCTTATTACTCAAAGCCTTTGTTGATCTAAACAGTCCAAATTCTGACAACTGAATACAGATACAGAAGAGGGAATAAACCACATTGATCCCGAGCTTCCCTGGACTGGATGGTTGTGCCTGCTAGCATCAGTTTTCTTTCCCACAATGCCCCAGAGCAATTCCATAGCAGGATCTTTGGAGAAATTTACATTTAGAGATTCCTAAATATTTGCTCAAGGATTTTACCACCACCTTCTTTCTTATGAATCTGTTGACTCTCCAACATATTATTTTAAGTAATTTAATTTTCCCTTCTTCCCACCCATCATAGGCTCCTGATTTGAATGAAATCACTTTGACAGAAGAATTCAACAGGGGAAAGCCTTAGCCAATACGCATCTACCGTGTTTCCCCGAAAATAAAACCCAACAGGAAAGTAAGCCCTAGCATGATTTTTCAGGATGCTCGTAATATAAGCCCTACCCCCAAAATAAACCCCGGTTAAGCTCATCAGCTAGACCAGTGATAGTGAACCTTTTAGTCACAGAGTGCCTAAACCCGACGAGCGGCTGGTTGGCATGCATGTGTGCCTCGGAAACCCAATGACCAGCTGACCGGCGTTCATGTGTGCCTCGGAAACCCAACGACCAGCTGGCTGGCTTGCATGAGCACTGGCTGAGCTGGGGCGATGGCGCGCATGTCCACAGAGAGGGCTCTGCATACCACCTCTGCCACAGGTCCGCCATCATGGAGCTAGACAGGCACATTTAGTATTGTCTTTCCCTGAAAATAAGCCCTAACTGGAAAATAAGCCCTAACTGGAAAATAAGACCTAACT
>JANHFK010005082.1:230129-240810 GCA_036250565.1 Sibynophis collaris | reverse complement strand
TTTAACTATGTCTGTTCACCGCCCTGAGTCCCGAAAGGGAGAAGGGCGGTATATAAATTTAATAAAGTTAAAGTTAAGCCTAGGACAGTGATGGCAAACTGTGATGGAAATGTCGTGTGTGCGCGCTCCTCAGAGCCAACGCTCTGGAAAAGCCAAACTTCCGGGTTTTCTAATGCGCATGCGCACCTGACGATTGGCTGGCTGGCGCGCATGCACTCCCCGGTTTTCGGCACTGCCATGCGTGCAAAGAAAAGCTAATCCTCCCACTCGCATGTGGGGCAGAAACCCAGAAGACGAAACAGGCAAGGCCGCGTGCCACAGGTTCGCCATCACTGCTCTAGGACTTACTATCGTTGGCACATTTGTTACGGGTCACCCTCCTCGTGATACAAGGCCCACCCTGGCCCCCTTTGTGGCGTCCCCCCGATCCTCTGCACACCTGTCTTCCCACGTTCAGGGTCCTTACGGACGATTCCTTCCCTCTCCCCCCACTTCCCGGCCGGCTTCGGGACCTGCCGCCGACCCCAATTGCCAGCCTTGCCCGTCAACCCCTTTGGGTCCTGCAGCAAAAGAACCGCGGCTTTCCATGGCTCCTGAGGAGGTAACCCAATTTAAAAAAAAAAAAAATACCCCGTGAAGTGATTTTGTTTTGGCTAAGCCGAGCCACTTTCTCTCTTCCGGGAGAAAGGAGTGGGGGGGGGGAAGCTGGGGTGTTAAAATTAGGGGGGTTTGTGGGGGTTTAAGGATACTCGTCCTGGGGGCCGGTATCCGGGCGGAGTGCTTTACCAGACCTTTAAACGCTGTTAGGTCTTGGGAAGTGAAGTCCACGTGTAAATCTGGTGCGTGTCTGAATGTTTGTGTCACTGAAGTTCCTCGGCGGCTCAAAGCTCCCCTTCGCCTCTCCTGGCAAAGACCTTACAAGGCTGACTTGGAACTCCTCTCAGCGGATGCTTCGGGAAAACATTTGGGACTTTAAAAAAAAAATTAAAATAAGAGGCCGTTGGCAAGCGGGGGAGAGGGAGACCTATGAAATATTAAAAGCGGTTAATGCATTGATTTCGTTTTTCTTACCCCCCCCCAAAAAAAACCGAACACTTGCGGATTAATTTGCCTGCTTTGAAGGGAGAGAGCGGTGCCATATTCACTTTTCTTCCCATTCCCCTTTTTGCCTCAGAGAAAAAAAGACTTGGGGGATCTTTTCTAAAATAACAAGCAGAGCCTATAGAGGCTTCATTCCAAAAGATCCTACATTTGTTTCTGTTAGTTTGATGCTTTTCATAGCCTCGGAGTCGGAAGTACTTATTGTATCTTAAAATATTATTTTATTTTTTGACATTTCAACTGTTCATACCTGAGGGGGGAGGGTGTCACTTAAATTGCCATCAGCTGGAAGATCACTAATTTAATTTACAGTGAGTGGCAGTTGTTTATTGCATGGCTGCCTTTTGAAATAATTCACTTCTTGTGGCGTCATTTTTTTACAAGCCAACTGCCCCTGGGTCAGACTTGACTAGTAGTCACGTGTCCTGATCTGGAAGATTGGCTGGTACCACTGATTACTTGTATGTCTGAGAGAAAGAAACTCTGCATGGGTTCAGATGTGTTCTCTGCTTGTTGCTTCAAATTGTTCCAGGGATGAGTCCATCATTATACAGATTCTGTAACTGAGCAAGGGCCACATTAACACCTTAATGCTCATTACACTAGCCAATATTACATAAATGCTTAGACCAACATTTGTTTAATCTTAAAATAAAGATTGGTCACCACTATTTAGTTCATACGTGCTTTTAACCTTAACCTGTTTAGAAAGTATAATGACTAACAACTTTGGGGTAAATTTAGAAATTCTTAATAGAGCTATATGGTTTGAGCTAATATCTCAATCCTACAAATATAGTACTAGGTCACATTCTTTAATGCATGTTTAAAATCATTTTTGATAGTTTAGTTTGTAGTGGGGCTAAAATTACTGTAATTGATTCCATCTTCTTTGTACGGACACTCAGAATAGCTGAACTTTTTTTAAAAAAATCTAGCTTTCTGACTTCATCATTTATAAAAACCCGGTGTTGTAATATGCAAATATTGAAAAGGAAAGAAATGAATGGAATTGAAAACCAGCCAAGATACATTTTAAAAGAATAATCTATTTAACTGAGCAATCTGCATAGTAGTATGGTGAACCATAGATAGAATCTGATAGATTTGGAAGTGCTTTTTTTTAATCAGTCAGTGAGGGTACTTGAATCCTCAATAGGAGCTACACTAACAATAATTCCCTCTTCCTCTAAATGAACCTTGCAATGAACTATGCTTGGGTGAAAATCACCAATCAGAACTATCATTCTGCAGCTAATTCTTGGATTTTAGAATCCAGGAAAATAGATCCCACAAAATCTGAAATGCCTCAAAGTAATCTAATGCCTTTAAATAATTTGTTGTTTAAAGTTGTCTAAAATGAATATTGTTCAAATTATTCATCTAATGTGCAATGGCTACTATTTATTTGTTAACTAAAAGTTCTCTCCTTGTGTTAAGAAATTAACTATCAGTGAGAAGCAAAGGTAGCAATTCTTTGTGGGACAGAAAACATCCTATCATGTTAAGTTAAACATATCTGATATATTACTTTATGTTGCAGTCATTTATCATTCTTGAAAGAGAACCATCAAATATTAATCTGTTAAAAATTTACCAGACTGTGCTTATGTAATTGTTCCTAATTTCAGGAAGCTGTTCACATTTAGAAGACTAGTGCTATAACCAGTTGCACTTGCTTTTTTAATTCTGTGAACCATATCATTAGTAAACATAGAAAAGATTTAAATGGATTCGGTGTTTATTGTGCTGTGACAAACCCTCCATTTAATTTGTGGCTGCCTAGCAGCAGCATCTAACCAACCTTAACTGATCTTAAGCAGCTAAATAGGGCCAGATCTGATTAGAACTTTCATGAGAGATAAATAGTTGCATCTGAAGGCTGTAGGCTAAACTGGGAAGTTGAAGAAAACATTTCAGAATAAGGCAATGGCAAACCACTTAAATTTTGTTGACAAGGAAACTACACAGACCTGTTCATGAAGTTGCTGAGTCAAGCTTGACTCAAACAGACTGTCTTTTAGATAGCTCCAGCTACAAAGGCATGTGTAGTTTGCTAGTGGTTTCTATGTTGCCATTGTTGATAATAGCAAAATATATTTAACCTACCATCTCCCATGAAAAAATCCCAGAGTCTATAAAGTACTCTGCTTTTACTTGTTGTGTTGTTGATTGAATTGAGACTGGACAGCCACTTGTCAGAAATGGTATAGGTCCTCCTGCTTGAGCAGGGGGTTAGACTAGATGACCTCCAAGGTCCCTTCAATTCTGTGATTCTGTTCTGTTCTGAATTAGAATTCACATAAGACTTATTTCAAAGGGGTAAATGTCAACTCTGTTCTTCTCCCCAACCCACTCTCGCCACCATTTTTTTCCTTGTTTGAATTCTTACATGTTAATTTCTGGTTGGTCTCTTGTCCTCGAGAAGCGTTGCTGAATTCCTGATTGCCTTTTAATGTAATCCAAACAGTATGACACCTTACTGTTTTCTTCCAGGACTCTATGTCAGAATAGGAATTGTGCAAATAAGGATCTGCTATAGCTAATATTAAGTCTAGCAGTAAGAAAACTTCTAATTTGGTTCTGTGTACTTTTACTGATTTCCCAGTTTGTAGGTTACTTTACAATTAATCCATCTAATAAAAGAGTACACGATTCCCCCGATTCCAGGCTTTGAGCAATCATGCCATTAGAATATTGGTTTACTCTGGGTTTCTATGTACTTTGCTCTGATTCACGCCCATAAAAATCTATCATAGGAAATGAGGGTTATTAACTTCATATTTATCTGTTTAATTCTATTACTGGAAAGGAAGTTTTGAAGATGGACTTTCTCTAGAATTGGAGCTGTAACAGTATAAATGCCTTCTTTACTAGCATTCTAAAGTGATACTAGTAATAGTTGGTTACTAAAGTTTTGTTATTTGCTTTTTAGATCCTAAAAAAATAACATTAGTATAACCCAGGTAACACAATTTGATTTAAAATTGAGAAACCTGTTTTTAGACTTCTGTTAAACCCTCTATATGGAACCTGTGTCACAGTGTTCCCTCGGTATATAAGGAATGACCTAACCCAATTGGTCTAAAGATTTTAGTCCAACATCTAAATATGCCAATCGGTGTATTTCCAGGGAAACATTTTTGTTGTAAAGTTTGGTGTGTACTATTAATAAATGCTCAACTTCATCTCACAATAATTCAGAGCACATGAGATATAATAGGCATGAGATTTATAGTTTGTCAGTTTTAATGATGTGTCTTGTTTGGCATTATTGCATTTCACACTTTTAATGAGTCAGAAATTTATTGCAAAGGCACATCCTTTATGTTCATAAAGAATGAGGCAGATCCCTCATCAAGGGCACAGTTTTCATTTTGCCTCTGCTCAATTTCTTGGTTTTTTATGAATGGATCAAAAAAAATACACACACCATATTCTAATAAATGTGTCATGAGCGATCGCATTAGATTCCTATTTTTATATATATATATATATATATATAAGCATAGGAAGAAAGCGTCAGATATATAAGAAAGCGTCAAATATATATAATATTTGAAAATGCTTGGAACAAGTTGTATTGCACTTGGAATATATTGCACTGACACTTTCTTCCTATGCTTTTTAACAACTTCCCTTTCTTTGCTGATCTCCCTGCCCTAGCATCTGGAATGCAATATGTTCAGTTAAGTTTGTTTTGTTTTCTTTTAAGATCAGAAGTCATTCATTTCTTGCCTTTTAGGAAAGCATAGAACTTCAGACCTTTCAAGTAACAGAAATTTACCACAAATTGGAATGTTCTTTGATTATTTTGTTACTCATATTAATGCAGAAAACAATATATAAAGAGTTATGCTAAAACTTCAAAATGAAGGAAATTTGGAATATGTGTGGTATATCAAATGCCCCAAATTGAACTGAGAAATTGATGAAAGCTTCAAAGGGTTGGATCCATACAAAAACTGTGTTTGTAAAAACTACAATACTCTCTTCAACTTTTCATAGAGAAATTGAGCCAGTTGATTGACAGGTTGACCTTCTCATCACTGGCAACGCTTCCTTCCAAATCATAGAGCCTTGATGAAGTCCTTATTTCAAATGGCTATAGAAAACTAGAAGATTTTCATCAAATCATAATAATTGTTAAGATGAACACTGCATTATGTTGTTAAGAACCATGCTCAAATCAAAATGTTTTCTTAAACCATTGGTTTCCCAACAAAGATAATTTAATTGTCTTAAAAAGTATCCCAAGATCTCTGCTTCTATTGTTTTGTAATTTACAGTTTTCTTACCCAAATTCAATTAAACAGTGTTTGTGGAAGAGAAAATGGTTTAATTAAATCTTTTGTCCTTTCAAATACTAGCTTTATCTCAGAATTTGTATGAAATATAATAGGACTTATCTCCACAAGTGGGACAGCTATTCATGGACATTTCATCTAATTATTTCCCAAACTAAGCAACAGTGCAGACATTTTTCTAAAATAAAAAGCAGAATCCATAGAAGCTTGATTCCAAAAACCCTGCATTTGTTTCTGTCAATTTGATGGTTTTCATAGCCTCAGAAGTACTTACTGTCTCTTAAAATATTATTCTATTTTTTGACATTTCAACTGTTCATGATTTTCTTATTTTCATTAAGGGGAGGCTTGAATCTTGATTTAAGTGGGTAATAACTATCCAACTTGAAACTGGGCATTTATTATTCCAGTTTATATCCTCTTTTTCTGCCCACAGACCACTCAAGTTGGCAACTGTGCAAACTATCTAATTGGGTCCCAAACTAAATTTCTGTGGTCTGTGCATATTCCTATTAGAATTATCATTTTGGTAGCTTATATCATTTTATTTGGTTACCCTAATTAGTTGACTTTCTACATTACTGTGTCATAAATGAAGCTGTCTAATTTAGGTGTTTGTGGTTTTTTATTCTTCTTTTCTTCCTTTCTGCTTTCTCACTGTACTAGTCAGGGGTTTCTTGATACATATATTCCTTTTATTTTATTGCTCAATCTGTACCAATACTTTGCTGTAACTCAGTGTGCCCAGTGCTTAATGAGGTGAGTCAAGACAGTCCCATCTGGTTTTTTAGCTCTTGTAACAGGATGAAGTGTTTGTCTCTGTAAATCTTAAAAGCACAGTGTTATATGATTCTTACTGACACATGGTTTAAAAGGAGCTGAGCCAGGCATAAGCATCTTCAACACTGCACAATATATTAAAAATTAGATATTTTTCATTTGATGACTACTGGCCCGTATTAGTGATTCTGAATGTATGTATATACTTTCTTACCTTCTTATTCAGTTGAATATTATTCACCAATGTTTGATACCATAAATTATACAATACTGTGTTTAGAGATTAAGATGTCAGAAATAAATATTTTTGCAGGTTCAACTTCAACTGTACATTTTTAAAGAATTGTGTGCACAGAATCTTATTAGGTAGCGTTATCAATCTTTAGACTACAAATCTGACAGTTCATGTTTGCTAAGCTGAGCTATTTGCTCTTTAATGACCTTCTTCTCCGAGGTTTAACTCATGAAACAAAGTGAATTTGTTGCAGTGGCAAACATTTCTTTCAAAATATATTAAATCTTGTGACCATGTTACTTGTACAAAGTGTTTGTTTGTAGGCTTTGTACATGGAATAGGGAAAGCATGAAACTTGCAATGTAGTTGAATTAACAACATAAAATATATATTTAGACACCTGTTAATATAAAATATTTTTTATAAATATTTGATAGAAAAAGTTGCATCAAATTGGGAGGAGACAATGGTATTGGAAGGAGAACAGTATAAAAATATAATCAGTGCTAATAATACAATATGTAAGACACAGCTTCATAATTTTTAGGCCCATTCTCTGAACAGTATATTGATTCCAATTCGTTACAGCAGAAGAAATAAGTTGTCATAACTTTTTTCATTCTACCATCTTTTGAGGACATATTGACCCAAATGGACCTTCATTGTTATGGCTTCCTGTATGATCCTGTATCTTTGGAGATTTGGATCGGTTACTTTCTGGATTTATTACTGATTTAAGAATGTTTGTAAACTCTTATCCACTTTTTGAAGTAGAATTTGTTGGTTTTCAGTAATACAAACACATTTTACATAGCTATTTTTCCTATTTTTATATTTTGTTAAGAATAATCAAATACTGAAACAATTTGTCTTACGCTGATTTCAGCAACTCTGCATACTATCCTGAGAATCGGGAAAGGAGGAAGAAAATCATTATAGGTAGTCCTCAACTTATGACCATAACGGAACCTGCCCATCACAGCTATAGGTTGTGAAGGTCATAAATTGGAGCACCAACTTTTGCAGCGGTTGTTAAGCAAACTAGTGGTTTACTATGGGCCAGTTGTACCAAAAAACTGGAAGTAAATGCCCATGTTCAGAAAAAACATTGTAAAATGTGATCATGTGATACTTTATTGGATACTTCAAATGGCCATAACAATGGGCTGGTTGCTCAACATACAGTCACATAACTGCTGAGAGGGGAAGTGTCAGAACTTTAGAACCAGGTCATAAATACCTCCAGGACACTCCATCATAAGTTCAAACGGTTGCTAATCGTAAATCAAAGACTACTTATAATATTAATATGAATAAAGGAGCAAATTTAAAAATAGCACTAAAGCAGTGGATTGATTTCACTTTTGGTTCAGATACCCTATGGTTCCTAGAAATTTCTGTTCAACACCTTGGTCAACACATTCAACTTATTTTGGTAGAATGAAAACAGCTGAAGTTAAGGGAAAAAATTGGAAATTGTATAATAGACATATTTGTTAGATGTATAAGGAGAGATCTGTAATGAGGTTAAGGTTTAAAATACAAAACTAAAAAATAGAGGAAGAAAAGGCAGCAGTAAATTATTCTGAATCTTGGAATGTTCTCTTTTTTGCCATTTTTACTGCTATAAAATTGATAAAAAATATTTATTGTAGAAATATTCTACAATATTTCTCAAGTTGCTTAGTTCCATGAAAATAATTTTCAGTAATAGCAAGACTAATGTCCAAAAATTTGCTACTGTTCTTTCAGTACCTGTTTTCAAAAAAGTACTTATTGCATCTGTTTATAACCATGTCTTCATGGAATCATATCATGACTTTGATAGACTTGTGAACAAAGATTAGTGCAATGCAATAACTTATATTAATTTTTATTTTGAGTCCCTAGGAAAAAAAGGGTTGTAGTATTCTAGGAAATTAGTGAACTTTAAATGCTGTGTAACAACAACAAATGACCTGCAGTTATTTTATTAATTTGATTTTATTAATTTGATGAATATAATGGTGGTGGAGAAGGAGTATCTATTGCCTTTGAATTCCCCATAAATGTTGAATAGTTTATGGGTTGTTGACACATTACTTTTAAAAAAATTACAGCTACAACGTTTACTTGAATGTTCATAGTGAATCAAAAACCCTTTCATTTAAAACATTGCTTCAGATTATTGTTTAAAACCAAATACTAAAAATGTGATTTGCAGATGTTTGCTAGAGTTCTCATTACTTTCACCTCTCTCAGAGTATTTGTGTAAACTTTTCACATCTTCACTGTAATATACCCACTTTTAAAATTTAAAATTTATTTTCAAAGATTCCTATGAATTGTAGAAATTGTTAAGACTTTTCTAATATATTTCAGTTTGTCTTCTATTGAACTATAATAGGGATCTCAGAAGTGAACATGAGGAATGTTTTCCTAATCTTTTCTTCTATCTTTTTGAGTTTCTTTACTTTCTGTTTTTAAAAAATCTTTTTTTTAATATTAATCTGTAATAATAACAGATTTATGCAAAACAAAACAGATTATTAAATGAAAGTCCAAAGAGTTAGGATTTCTTGAGAAGCCTTACCCAGCATGGTACACTCTTGATAGTTGAAATCCTGGCTGGAAATTCTGAGGGTTGTTGACTTTTGCATTCCAGGAGGCATTAGATAAAGTAAATCTGTTTAAATTAAAAAAAACAAGCTAGAACATCTATTGATTCATTTGTTTCCAGTCCCTGAAGGATAATCCAAAATGATTCCCTCTTCTTGTTCTTCTTGATAATGTTTTTGTGACTGGATAGTACAAGGTGCATCAGTGAATTTATATAGTGCGGTTGAGTTTTTTGGTTCTTTCTTGGTTGGGATAAAAACAAAGTAGTGGAAGCATAACATATTTACTTTATATTATTTACCTTAGTGAAAGCATAACATATTTACTTTATATTATTTTTTATGTAAAGTAAATTATAGAAAATGAACAAAAATTGCTATCAGTAGCACCTACTTGGTGAATTTTTTTGGTAATCGCTAGTTGTTCAAGGATTATGGGTGGGCCTTGATATTTCCTAGGGTGGCATGGTGACTAAGCGGTTATGATGCTGAAAAGCCGGCAATCCAGATCCCAGACCGGAGTACCACAAGATTCGGTGAGCTCCCATCCTCGTTTCAGCTCCTGCCAACCTAGAAGATTGAAAGCATGCCAATGCAAGTAGATAAATAGGTGCAACTTCAGTGGGAAGGTAACAGCGCTTCGTGATATCATACTGGCCAAATGACCACAGAAATGTCTTTGAACAGTGGTGGCTCAATGGCCTTGAAATGGAGATGAATACCGCCCCCTATAGTTGGCAACAACTAACGTAATAAAACTCACAGGGATTCCTTTGCTTTTACCTTTGATATTTCCTAACAATTTTAAGAGTCCTGATGTAGTCTGAAAAAATGAAGATGCAAGATTGCTGTGACCAACAGGGCTGAGTTTCTTGTAAACTGGGAATCCTTGTGGTTCTGACAAAATCATCTAAGGATACCCTGTTGGAAGGAATCTTAAGATTTCATTAGCCTCAATTCAAATGTGTTGAGAAAAACAGTATATATGTATTTTACCCCTACAATGGACTAGTACTTCCTCAAAATATGCTATTTTTAAAAAAGTAACATATAATTGTAGTATATAATTGGGGTAATTGGACAGACATCAGAAAAATCCATGTTCAAGTCCGTTATCCTCTATTGAAGTTTACTAAGTGATTTTTGGAATCATTGTTGGAGGGCAAATTGGAGGAAGGGGAAATTGGGGGAAGGGGAAATTGGAATCATCTTTGGGGGGCAAATTGGAGGAAGAGGCATTATGCACGTTACCCTGCATTCCTGAAGGAAAAGTAGGAAGATCTAGCTAAACCTAGCAAAAATAATTAAAAATAAAAATTATATATGAAAGTCTATGAAAAAAAATCATGAATTAATTTAAAGGGGATATTGAATTCATCTACCAGTGTGTTTTCTTTCTAACTGATAAACTGTTTCGGGCCAGCTACAAAACCCAGAATGCTGAAAGAAAGTATAGATGGAAAAAATAAGTCAAAACTAGCTGACATCGCCCCATTTCCTTTACCCAGCTCCTACCACATAATACCTCAGCCGTTTCTCTTACCTGCCCATTCCATCCCTTTCTTTTTTTAAAAAAAAATATTTTTATTAGGTTTTTTTTTTAACACAAACAAACTAAACTAAACATATAATTTATATCTTTTAACATATTTACATTTTTG
>JANHFK010005082.1:93604-109382 GCA_036250565.1 Sibynophis collaris | reverse complement strand
TTACAAATTAGTGGTCCTCAGGATTTAAAATTATGAATTTGGTGGTCCGCGGGATTTAAAATTATGAACTTGGTGGTTCCTGAGGTTCAAAAGGTTGGGGACCCCTGCTCTAGGACAGTATTTCTGACAACTCAACATTGTGTGGGCTTCAATTTCCAGAATTCTCCAGCCAGCACACAACTTCAAGTTTCCAAAGGTAAGAAATACTGATCTAGGATACTTGGGTAAATTGGCTGGGGAGGATGGGTTATAAGACCTGAAGAATCAAGGCAAAAAGGAAAGTTACTCCTGATAGCAGTAACTTGAAATATTAGTCTGAAGGAGGAGGAAACTTTCCCACTGAAGACCTTTAGTTCAGGAGTAAAAAAATATATAGCTATGGATTTATGTGTTCAGATGCTGGGTAATTTTAGACCATAGATGTCATGGTTTTATGGAGGGAAAGCAGAGAATTCCTTTAGTCATAAACCTCAAATAATATTTTTGATGACTTCCATCACTATCAAGATCATTAATATTCCATGTGCTTGTACTCCTAATTTCTTAGAATAAAAACATTTGCTAGCCTTGATTAAGAAGAACAATCTTGAGCATCAGCTGTTTCCCATTTTAAATTAACTTAAATTATAGCAAGCTCATGGCTAGAGAAATGTATTAATGAACAAAAAGATAACATATTTATAATTAGAAAAAAAGACTAAATCAGCACTCTAATCATACAAACATCCCCCTGCTTAATTCTGCCACACAGTGTGCAATTTTTATTTCAAAAGATTAAGACAGGATTCTGCACAACCAGAATTAACCCTAAGGGGCTTGGCAGGGAGATATCATTTCAATGATTATTTATTGCTCTCTCTTTACCTGCCTTTCTCTCTGTGACTATCTCTTGACTTTGACCTTAGATCAGGGATGAATCCAACAGGTTCTGACAGGTTCTGGAGAACCGATAGCGGAAACTTTGAGCAGTTCAGAGCACCAGCAAATACCACCTCTGGCTGGCCCCAGAGTGAGGTGGGAATAGAGATTTTGCAATATCCTTCTCCCAGGAGTGGGAGGGAATGGGGATTTTGCAGCATCCTTCCCCTACCATGCCCACCAAGCCACACCACGTCCACCAAACCACACCCACAGAACCGGTAGTAAAAAAATTTGGATTTCACCACTGCCTTAAACCTAATCCTCTCCTCATCCTATATGATGGATGCCTGTTCCATTTATCTTTCTAAATTTGAAGATAGATTTCTAACTTGGAGTTTTTTCTCCAGACTTTATAGAAAAATTGATCAAACTTTTTAGAGACAGGGAAGTACCAAAGTATTTTTTTTTCAGATCTACAAAATGCACCCAAATTGGCATGGGGCTTTTCATCCAGAAACTGTATAGGTAGTCCTTGACTTATGACCACAGAGGAACACAAAATTTAAATTTGTAAGTGAAATTATTGTTAAATGAGTTTGCCTCATTTTACAACCTTTCTGGTCACCGTTGTTAAGTGAATCACCACAGTTATTAAATTAGTAACACGGTTGCTAAGTGAATCTGTCTTCCCCCTTGACTGCTTGTCAGAAAGTCACAAAAGGGGATCACATGACCCCAGGACACTGCAACCGTCATATGTATGAATCAGTTGCCAAGATTCTGAATTGTGACCATGGGAGTCCTGCAATGGTCGTAAGTGTGAAAAACAGTCATAAAACACTTTTTTCAGTGCCCTTGTAACTTCGAACAGTCACTAAACAAATTGTTGTAAGTCAAGAACAACCTGTATGTCCCCACATGACTTTATGAGTTTAATTATGTGTCATTACCTTTCCAAGAGCAGTTTCAGAAAAAGTTGTGAGGGCACAATATTTTTTTATAAATAAAGACTTAGGTAGGTAGGTAATAGACAGGCAGGCAGACAGACTGACAATCTAAAACATTAAGATGGATTTTTGAACATAGGCAGATATCCCTGCTTCTAGTTCTGACAGCAAAACACCAATTTCATTCATTCTTGGGCGTGAGGTTGGACTAGATGACCACAAATTCCCTTCCAACTCTGTTAATCTCTTAAATGTATTAAATAAAACTACAACACAATTGTTTTATATCCCTAGCTTGGAGATGGGACAGGACGTAGAGAGAGACTTCACATGTGATTCAGTCTAGCACTGAGACTCTTTAAAAGAGAATTTTCATACAAAAATAGTACTTAGTAATAGAAGAGTTTCATTCAAACTACGATAGTAGGACTTACAATAACACTTTTAAGGAGCAATGATAATTTTTCCAAATTAACTGGAACATCACAGCACCACTTTCTAAAGATGTTGTTTTGTGGAGTGTGTTTAAAATGTGAAAATCCACATAAAGTGCCTAATGCACAGGGTCTCATTTTATTTGTCTCTTTTTTAAATATATTGTTTATATATGTTGGGTAAGTATAACAACCAGAAGATATGGTAAAGTACAACACAAATATAGCAGCGCTAATAAAATTGAAAAAAATACATTCAAAATAATGAATAAAGGAATGGCACTATAAAATATTAATAAAAAACTAGCTCAGCTCTTTTATGTATTACTAGATCTAGCCATATGAACCATTTTATTGCTCAATCTCCTCCTCCTTTAGTATAATACTGCATATTATTTGAATACATCATATTTATATGTTCAGATACTTAATATTGTATTATATACATTACTTAGAGTAGTAAATGTAGGTAAGAAAGTGGGTATTTTATCAGTATTAATTATATTTTGAATGTTATTGTTGCAAGCATTGTAATTGTTTGACTTTTCTTCAAAATTAAACATAATGACTGTATAGTACTAACTGGAAAAAAATAAAGAAGAAAATACACCAGAGTTTCATCATCTCTGCTTTTACATTATCATTGAAGTGTCCCAAAGGTGCTTTTCCAAGAGGCAAGTGGACTTTCTGTTTTTTTTCTTTGAAGACGTTTCGCTTCTCATCCAAGAAGCTTCTTCAGCTCTGACTGGATGGTGTAGGGTTCTTCAGAGCTGAAGGAACTACTTGGATGTGAAGTGAAACGTTTTCAAAGAAAACCCAGAAAGTCCAGTTGCCTCTTGAAAAAGCACCTTTGGGACAACCATGACCTGGATGACTGACAATCTCCATAGACATCTATTACTGAAGTGGGAATTTCAGGGTGCCCAGCTTGTCAGCCCTGCACAAATAATTGATTATATCTTTCAAAATGCCTCATTTTAGCAATGTAAAAAAAAAGAGCAAAGTAAAATTTGCATCCTTGAGAATTATGTTACATTTTGCTCTCTTTCCATCCATTGGAAAAATATCCCAGGTAAATTACTTCTTTAAGTGCATACCTTCTGCAGTTAAAGGAAACTTAATATTTTCACAATAATAAACTTCATCCCAGCATTTAAAAACATAATACAATTTCCCCATTTTCTATTGTCTGGAGGGTTTTTTTTCTACTCCTCTCCCCACCCCCACCCTCCGCACAGACGGTGAATTTCTCAGGGCCGACTTGAAAAGCACAAATGTGGAAAAAAAGGCCCAGATTTTATCTTGCATTCTTCAGCAGTTTCCCATTGGTTCAGAGTCATAATATCCCGCCTGTGGTGTTTTTTTGTCTGTGTGATTTTTCTGCCTAATATTTCTGACCCATCTGCATTCAAGATGTTTGCCAACAAATTTCTGGCCTTTCACTCCACACAGCTGATTCCAGTCAAGGCCTCCATGGGTTCCAGAGATGAAATTTTAAATCAGAGTGAGAACGGGCTGTGTTTTGTTACCTGCTTATCAGAGCAGCTCGGGAAGAGAAAACTCCTCATGGTTCTCACAGAAAGATAAGTGTGTTGGTTGTTTTAGTTTTCTATGCCCGTTCCCAGGACAGATCTAAGACATGCTGCCCTAGCCAAAGGACAAGCTAGCGCCTCTCTATCTTGTTTTGACGTCCTATACCTCAAGGCTGGCTGGGCAGCTGCATGTGATGCCTTCCAGGCAAGGTGAAAGTCTCTTTCAGCAGCAAAGAGAATATGAGTTTAGGAAGTACACCTTGCATGGCATCCACAGTGTTTCCATTTATGCATCCCTTCACCTGGCCCACCTGTGCATAGGCACAGTATTTGCCCACATCTTCCAGCCCGGTCTTTCTCACCATACCCCTTCCAGGTATTTATGGGAGGACACAAGACGAGTTGTCTGGAAAGGAGCAAGCAAAGCTAAGTGCTTCTGAAACGTCACTTCCAAAGTTTAGGAACATTTTTACATCCATTTATAGACTTCAGGTGCATTGGCAGAATCAACCCCAAAACCAAACGATCCGTTTGTGGCTTATAGCACATTGGGGTACCTCAGTTACACGGGGCTTTAGTGTAGTGCAACAAATGAAGCAAAGATGTCTACAGGGCAGAGGGCTCAAAAAAGTCAAGATGACACCCACAATCCGTCCCATCTTTTTTTCATGCAACACATGTAAGAAAAGGGGGAAGCTTTGATGCACGGTTGTGGCAACCTTGACTTTTTTGACCCCATCCAGAGACCCTTGGAACGAAGCTTGTAGTCCTCTATAGCACATCTGTAATGTGTTTCCCTGTGTGTCCCAATGCTTAAGAGCAGCGTTTCTCACCCTCAGCAACTTTAAGATGTGTGGACTTCAACTTCCAGAATTCCCCAGGCAGTCCATCTTAAGCTGTCTAAACCAGAAATGCTGGCTAAGAGAATACCAGTTTAAAGTGTGCTCAATCACTGAAGTTTCTGTGAGTTATAACGTTTCTTGTTCTATTTTTCTCCTCTCTTTCTACTTTTCTCCAGGTCAATCTCTTTTGCATCTCTAAATCTCAAAATCATTAGCCTTTCTATCATAAAATGAACTTTTCTAAAGGTCTAGACCAGTGATGGTGAACCTTTTTGGCACCGAGTGCCAAAACGTTCGTGCAAAAATGTTGCACATGCACGCTCATCGGGATCATGCTCCGGAAAAGCTGAACTTCTGTTTTCTAGCGTGCGTGCATGCCTGGCAATCAGCCAGCCGATGCGCATGCGCAGGCCTGTTTTCAGCACTGCCACACGCGTGAAGGACGGCTGATTGTCGTGTGTGCATGCTCACTAGAAATCCGGAAGACAAACAGGCAAGGCTGCACATGCTGAGCAACATGGCTTTGTGTGCCACTTTGGGCACGCATGCCACAGATTCGCCATCACGAATCTAGACATATGATTTCTTATTATAAAATATATTCAAACAGAATTGCGACAATCACATCCCACCAGCTGTTACTTCAGTATCAGTCTACATATCCAGATCTGGAGACTTTATACTTTCTTTCTGGATGGGATAGCACTCCCCCAGCTGCATGCCACATAAGAGTCATCTTGGATTTTTAGCTCCTGGTTAAAGAACAGGTGGTAGTTGTGGGCCTTTGAACCATTCCATCCAGTGCACTAATAGCACCCAATTGTGGATGAGGAGGCCTGCTCATGGTCACTCAAGGTTTGATCATCTCTCTCTTGGAGTACAGAAACAGACGTCGTCAGACTGTCCTTAAAATTGGTCCAAAATGCAGTAACATCGGTAGTGATGATTGCATTTCAGGAGACCCATGTTTCAGCTCTACTTCATGAGCTGCACTGTCTTTCTTTTGTCTTCCAAGTGCAATTCAAGTGCTAGTCATCACCTATGAAGCCTTTCATGGCACAGAGTCAGATTATTTGAGAGACCTCCTGTTTTTGATTGTATCTGCCCATCTCATGATGTTCAACATAATGGACACTCTTTGATGCTCCCTTTATGAAACAAAGTCCTCTGATGGGACCCAGGAGCCATGTCCTTCAGAGTAGCATGCCCCCAGAGATGTGGATGCTCCAACCCTGTTGGCCTTGTTTATGGTTTGGATTTTTTCCCCCGGGGATTGGGCCAGGATGCTGGGCAAAACTGTCTGCTAAATAGTTTGGGTTATTGAAAGGTTTGGCTTTGGCCTCTGTGTTGTTTTATGTTATGGTTTTGTGGATTTCTTTTTTTATTACTTTCCTTCATTTATGCTTCTTGCTTCATTTTTACGATAGACACTCCAAGCTACAATTTGCAAGTTGGACAGCTCTATAAATTACATAAATACGTACATCCGTATATACATAGAGACTTTTTGTCTCTAATTCCCATTGACCTGGCATATCTGGATGGTGGTGTATTCCTTGCCCAGCCCTTCCAAACAGAATTTCTGTAAAAATTAGGGTGCTGGATGAAGACTGGAGAAACCCAGATTCAAATCAAACCTTAGCCATAAAAATTTACTTGGCGACAATAGACCAACAACTTTCTTCCAGTCCAATTTACCACCTCACAGGGCTGTTGTTTTGGAGAGAATATAGAGGAAAAAGTGGTATCTTTGCTGCCCTGAGAAGTGGGATATACCATAACTGCAACAAATGCAACTATGTGAGACTATGTAGGTTTATTAGTAATCTTACAAACCTTCTAACACTGGTCCTTTTAAAAAATGTACCACTTCTTGTTCTGAAAAGATGAGTTTGCTTCGCCCCCATTTTATCTTTTCTTGTTTTAATCAGATGCCATCTTGATAAATTAGTAATTGTACAAGATGAGGATTTGAAAATGCCTGGGTGCTTTTTCAAAAAGGAAGAAAATGCATCTGTGCAAGGAAAAATAAAGAACTAGGGGAAGGTAAAAACTGGATTCACATATTCTCCTAATTATATATATAGTTTTTACTAACTTTTTACATAGAAAAAAGGCAAATATTACAATGCATAAAGAAAAGCATAAAAAGTATAATAAGAAAAAGAAAGAAAAAGGAAAAGTGCAGAAAGCAATACCAGAAAAAAAAACCAGAAAAAAAATCCATCCTTTTCAGCAGTTACCGTACAAACAAACTTATTATCTCTCCTCCTTGTTTCGTATTACAAAAATTGCTTCAGCCCTTTATTTAATCCTTTTTCCATTGGTGAATCTACAAATCATCATTCACTCTTTTCCATTTTCAATTAAAAGTCCATAAAAGTTTCCAGTCCTTTATTAAAGTACTTATTGCTTTGTCTTTGACTAGTCATGTCAGTTTTGCCATTTCTGCCATCTTCACCAACCATTCCTCCATTTTGGATATTTCAGTATTTCTCCATCATTGTGCATATAATAATAACTTTCCTGCAATTATTATACTTCCTAAGTCTCAAATAAAGGAACTACATCTTGTTCTTTAATGTAATGTGTGAACTGAGCCAAGATTTTCCCCAAAATCAGAAGGCTGGCATGGTTTCTTGTCAAAAAGCTCACAATTGTAAATTAAAGGAGAGGCCTGAAGTTTCTTAATTGCTGCTGTAAATTCAATCTATGTTTTCATCTCCCTCCTTCACACTTTATGTCACTGATGAATACAGATAGTCTTCTACTTATGACAATTAAGCCCAACATTTCCATTGCTAAGAAGGCAGTTGTTAAAGGCCCATTTTACAATCTTTTTTGCTATGGTTGTTAAGCAAATCACTGCAATTGTCAAGGGAATCATATAGTTGTTAAGTGAATCTGGCTTCCCCCAATGACTTTGCTTGCCAGAAGCCGGCAGGGAAGATTGCAAATGGTGATCAAATGAACCCAGATCAGTACAACTATCCTAAATATATGCCACTTGCCAAGCACCCAATTTTTGATCATGTGACCATGGGAATGCTGCAATGACTGTAAATGTTAAAACTGATCATAACTTAGTTTTTTCAGTGCCATTGTAACTTCAAACAGTCACTAAACAAATGGTTGTAAGTCAAGGACTATTAGTAATGAGAAACAAGCAATCTTAACCTACATTATAGGGGTGTTGTAATGTAACAATAAAACAGGAGGGAGAAGTACTGAAGTTTGTTGGAGAAAGGTAGAATATAAATTTGGTATTTTCAGCATAATTTACTACAAGGTGTACATGCAGCCTAATTTAATGGAGGATTTATTCATTTACTCAGAAATTTGAATGAAAATATGTATTTAAATAATCTGTTGCCGGGTGCTACACTTTTTCTTGATTGAATAATATTAGGGGACTGCACTGGATGGAACAGCCCCTTTCTGGTTGTCTCCTCTCTGTCAGTGTGTATAGACTGCACAATGTCCAAATGTTGTACTATATTTTGATCTGTGTGCATTGTAGAACTCAGATGAGTGACAACAGTCAACTGTGGTTTATTTAGCAAATCATGGCTTACTGAACTATGTGAAGCCATTATTCTTACTATCTTTACCACAGAATGCAGTGATTGCATTTGGCCATCCTCAAAGCCCCTTTAAGAGTTAAAGCCAAGATGTTGGACTTAAACAGTTTCTCAACCCTGGCAACTTTTAGATGTGTGACTTAAACCTGGCCATGCCAGTTGGGGAATTCTGGAGTTTGAAGTTCATGTATCTTAAAGTTGCCTAGTTTAAGAAACACTAGATAAACTTGCAGGGTTGTTGAGGGGAAAAATAATAAAAGGGAGCGCTCAATATACTACCTTGAGCGTTATGAAATACCTGGGGAAATATTTACATTAGCTGTATTTAATTATAAAAACGTTTCATTTTCATTACATTGGCCAGACCTCACCTGCCTCTTCATCCCAGGCCCAGCCTGTGGGTTGAAGGGCAAGGCAGGAAAAGGTGAACATTTTTGACAACAATGGCAGCTCTTTGGTGCAATTGTTAGAGAAACTGCATCATTTTTAGGGATCTGACTGTAAACACATTGAAGATTTCAGCTTCAGTGAATATGAATTAGGGACCAGGGTTGAATATGAATTAGGGACCAGGGTGCCCCAAAGGACAACAAAATAGAGGGAAATGATGGCAAAAGCTGTTAAAGAGGCCTCTCTCTTTTGTGTGTGTGTGTGTGTGTGTAAGCAATAGCAATGCAGAAGAAAATAAGTTGCTTGCTCTTTTTTTTTTCCCCTTGAAGAATTGAACCTAAAATACTTTCGCCAATACAAAGAAGCTGATGGAGAGCTAGGCCGAAGGCCTTGAAGTTATCTTGATAGATGGCTTTGCGAAAAAGACAATTTTATTTTCTTTTTGGGCGGGGAGAAGAGTAACTCTTCCTGGGGTAGAAAGTCTCTCTTCATTCGTGCCCATCTCTGACGTCAATGGGAGTAAAGCAAGCGATAACCGACTTTCTCAGGCGATGCCCCCTCGCCCGACCCCCGTCCTGCCCGCAAAAGGGATACTTCCAAGCTCTTTTTTTTTTTTTTTTTTGGTATTTTGCAGGTGCGGCTTGCGAGGCCTTGGCGAAGGGGCAGGCCGATTAGCGCTTGAGAAAAACAGCCACACTGCCTTGCTAACGTAACTTCAAGGTCTCGAACCAGCATAAAAATGCGGAGCGAAAGCCAGTCCCGGAGCACTTGGCATCCCAGAGAGCTCACCAGGTAAGACCTGCCTTTTTTTTTTGTTCTTGCAATGGGGACTTAGGCCCGGCTGGCCTTTTCCATCGTAAACTTTACTTCAATCGTAAAGTTTACGATGGGGAGTAAACGGGCTGCCTGCCTGCCTGCCTGGGGAAAAATCCATCAATTCTCTCCCAAGATTTCAAACAGGACGGCGAAATCTTTGCTTTCTTCTCTTTTGCAGGTTTTTTTTTTGCAGCAATGGAAATACTGGTGAGTAGTAGCGCCTTCGGGGCCAGACGCAGCAAAGGAAAAGTTCGGGGAAATCTTTTTTTTATTTTTATTATTTTAATCCGCCGGCGATGCCTCGCAGCGAATGCCTGATTTTTCTTTCTTTTTCTTTTCTTTCAGGTTGGCCTGCCGTCCCGTCCGTCCGTCCGTCCTCCCGAAGAGCCGGCTTGCCTTGATTTCTGCTCGTCGTTCCTTTTTCCTATGCATATACTTCTTTGATAGTTCGGATTTAAAGAGGCATAAGGCATGGGAAAATGGGGCGATGGAGTGTAGCATCGGCCCTGCAGGATTTTTCCGCCTTCAGTCAGACGCGTTCCCAAGCGAGGCCGAAAACCTTTCAAGTAAGCAGGCCGGGGAGATCGAGTCGCGGTTGCTGATCCCAGCTCTGCGGCTCTAAGTGGCTTTCTTATTGTAGGTGGGCGGCTTCGATCCATGCCGAAGAGTTACTACTTACAAGGAGATTTTTTCGAAGCTTAGTTAAATAGTTCCAGGCTTGGCTTGAAAAAATATGTTGATTCAAACTTTGCTTTTAAACAGGGTAAGGGGCAGAATGCAACAGCTACTCCCTGATGGAAAAAATATATTTTTGTTTTTCTCACTTTCTCTTACAGCTGCTAAAAAGCAAGAGGATGGATGCCAGGAAGGGTCACGGTAAGGCATCCCAGCTTGCAAAATACATTTTTCCTGTTTTCATCCACAGGTTGTCTTGGAATTTATAATGTGACCCCTTACTATATTGTAACTCTCTTTATTTTTATTTTTAGGCGAGCCACTTCTGGAGAAAAGGAAACTAGAAGAAGATAGGTGAGAAACAAAAGAGTTTGCTAAAGTTCTAGCCACAAAATAACTTTAAAAAACTTTAGTGATCTGTGGCTGTGCTTCAAGGAATATGTTCCATTGAACACAGTATGATGCAATTTCTGAATAAGAATCTGCACATTTGCATTGTTAAGCTGGCCTGCAAAATCCATTTTTCTTCTTTTTATCCACAGGTCTTCTTGGAATTTATAATATTACTATACTGTAACTGCCTTTATTTTTATTTTTAGGCAAGAGACTACAGTTCTGGAGAAAAGGATCCTAGAAGACAGGTAAGAAACAATGGAGTTTGCTAAAGTGCACAGTGTGATATAATAATAAGAATTCTTATTCTTCTGAATAAGAATCTGTTCATTTGTATTATTAAGCCAACCTGCAAAATCCATTTTTCCTATTTTCCTGTCTTCATGGAATTTATAATGTGACCCTTACTATATTGTAACTTGTTTATTTTTTAATTTTTAGGCGAGAGACTGCAGTTCTGGAGAAGGAACCTAAAAGAAGATAGGTAAGAAACAAAGGGGTTTGCTAAAATGCTAGCCACAAAATAAATTAAAAACATCTGCGGCTGCACTTCTGGGAATATATTCCATTGAACTCAGTGTGATGTAAATTCTGAATAAGAACCTGTACATTTGCATTGTTAAGATGTTTGCCTTCTGTTCTATGGTGTGTTGTTTTAGGTTCTCTCTTTCTTCCCCCCACTTCCCTCCCCCCACCTCCGCTCCCTCTTTTACAGCTACTAAAAGCAAGAGGTGTTAGTAAGAACTTTTAGATACCAGGAAATGCCATGTTACTGCATCCCAGCCAGTAATCCTATTTTCCTTGTTTTCATCCACAGGTTCTCATGGATCTGTACATTTGCATTCTTTAGATGGTTGGCCTCTGTATATATTATATTGTGAATAAATCAAAGTCATACCCATACTTACATGAAACTAAAATCCATTTTCTTTGTTTTCATCCACAGGTTTCTCATCGATCTGTACATTTGCATTGTTAAGATGGTTGCCTTCTGTTGCGTGTTGTTTTGTGAATAAATTTCAGTAACATCCACACTTGCATGCATTCAGCTTAACTTCCAAACAAATGTACATAGGATTGCTGTTTAATAAAGTAGTAAAGTATGCGTGTTCATTTATTGTATTTGAACAAATGATATAATTATGCCTGTATGTCACTTTGTGAAATATGATTCAGTTGGTTTGCAAAGCTTCATTTGATCTGTACCTGTTGTTTTTGATTTAGTAATAAAATTATATATATTTGATCTGGAATTTATGCGTCTTACTTAGTAAGGTTGGCAAATTGTGTCAGAAGCAATACAAAATGGTCAAATAGTGGGACAATAACTCTGGGGTGCTTCAATAATATGTACAGGTTGAGCTTTGACATCATTTTAACAACATTCCCGGTCTCTGAGTATAAAAATGTATACATGATGAACATGTAGTTCTAAATCAAATAGGAGTCAGCAATCATTGTGTGCAAGCAATCAATACATTGTGTGCTTGGAGTTCCACAATCAATACATTTTGTGTGCTTGGGGAGTTTAGAGTTCTGTATCAATATACGTTGGTTCTTGTGCCATGGCTAAATTTAAGCCCAAAAAATTACCTTCTGACATATTTATATGGCTGTGCACTAAAGCTTATTGCAACTTAAAAAAATGTTGAAAACTTAATTTAAAGAGGAATTGCTGCTGAAAACAGCAGCATTTAAGTTTACAATTCAATTTTGTCTTGTATGCCAAATGCTGTCTTTGCTTAGATACTCAAAAATCCCAAGAATATTCAATGGAGTTCAGTTAAGATGCAATAACCCCTTGAAACTACGATTTGGGGTATAGGTTTTTTAAAAATCAACTGGTTATTTGTAATAACACACAGGTAACAGTGTAATCCTATGCATAAAGTGACATGCAGAGTCGCACCTAAGCATAGCCCACATGAAGAAATGTTTCTTGCTTAATAAGTGGGTTCATGAATCCTAAACATTCAGGTATCTATAAGTCCCTTGACACAAAAAGAGAAATATGCTTCATTTCCAAGAGCATCAAGATTTACAGCTGCAGGCTCACAGTTCCATAATGAATAAGCTTAACATTAAAAATTTAAATTGTGGGCTTTAGAGAGTAAATACGATTTCTATTTCTAATAGTAAATCATCTGTATAGGTTATTTCGATGGGCTCACATATTAGCCTTTTTGGTTTATTTTAGGGAAAATAAAGCTATGCATCTTTACTTGGGACTTAGTGGGATTTACTGCCAATTAAATAGGCTTTTAGAGTGGAATGCACTGCTTAAAAATATTGATTGCCTATCCTTTTAAAAAACACAGTACCACATCTTTTACATTTTAGTAGCAGAATGGTTTTACCTATTAACAAGTACAATGGCTTAGTCTATAGATACCTAAATAGGTACCTAAATTTATTTGCATGATAAGTCCTTCTCCAGTTCTGTTTCCATATCATCAGTGTATAGATCCCCAAAGCAAAAGAAAGTGAAGTAGATTCAGAATAGCTGTAATACACCTGGAGCCCATCAGGGAAGAAGTACAGCTTGGGTTTGTACCACATTTTAGCCTAAATGCATTGGGCAAACCAGAGATTTAGAAGTAAGGCTTTTCTGTGCCGACATTTGTGTTATTTTTTCCTTCTCAGTTACATATCAGATTGTAAAGGAACACAATGGAGGGATTTGGGCAATTATATGATAAATGATAGAGGATCATTGCCATCCAAGTAAAATTCTAGGAAGAGAAATTAATTTGGGAGTAGAATCTATTTTACATACACTCCCCTCTCCCTTATTAAACATTTATACAGAGCCAAAACTATAACTGTAAAATTCACTGACCAGATACAAAAGGGGGAAATGGTAGAACTGAAATACTATTGACATCTTATTGATTATATCTCTATCTATCCATCCCTTTTGGAATTGCGGGCGACCTACGTTGTTTCTAGATCTCTCCCCCTTCCCATTTCAGCTTTCCCAAAAAATTGAGAATAGGTTAGCTTGATAGCAGAGTCCTCTACTGTAAGTGTTAACTACAACAAATTTGTATTTGATTCCCTGAAATCTCTGTAAAGAAGAACCTGCAAAATTGCCTCCGTTAGTCTTATGCATTTATCATTAAGTGTTTTTGGTGTTGAGTTGAAATCTGCTTCCCTACCATTTCTTTCTGTTGGTCCTAATTCTATACTGTGGAGCAACAAAAATCAAATCAACTCCATCATTTCTAAGACAGTATAGTATCAACAACTGAAGATTACTATTACGCCTCTAACCTTCCTCTTTTCCAGTTTCTTCACTTGAAGAAAGCTAAGGTAAGGCTTCCCCACATCCATATGGCTTCTGGGACTGCCATCACGCCCAGTTTAGTACTACAGTGATTGGGGAATACAATGAGTTGTAATCTCATTGGAGATTACTCAGGTTGGAGAAGATTGCTACTCCAGTTTAACTGAAAAAGGCATTTCAGAAGGGACAACCCCATTACAGGTAGTCCTCGACACACAACCCCAATTGAGCCCTCATTTTCTGTTGCTAAGTGAAACATTTGTTCAGAGTTTTGCCCCATTTTATGACATTTCTTGTCACAGTTGTTAAGTGAATCTGGCTTCTCCATTGACTTTGCTTGTCAGAAGGTCGTGAAAGGAGATCACATGACCCGGGACACTGCAACTATGAGTCAGTTGCCAAGCGTTTAAATTTTGATCAGCTGACCATGAGAATGCTGCAATGATTGTAGTGTGAAAAATAGTCAGTCACTTTTTTCAGTTAGTTCAGTCACTAAACGAACTGTTGTAAGCTGGGGACTACTTCTACTTCTGCAGCCCATAAGAGAGGATGTGTGTCCGGCTACTGAATTCATGCAAGCCTCTTGTGATATAACTATCAAAATAGTGTTTTTTTCTGTCTTGTTGCACTTGCTCACTCTATTAAATAGAATAGAACCTCTGGGCACATGCAAAGAGCCTTGATCTTGTTAAGCAGCTTTGAAATTCAAAGACATAAAGGCATTACCTGTTGCTTCTCCTGCTTCCATTGTTATTCAATGCATTGTTTCTAAATGGTTCTAATTCAAAAGTTGCATTATTCAGCCATAAAAAAGAAATACACTTTCCCTAATGGGGTTCTGCCTCAAATCTACTCTTTTTTATTTTAAGAGAAAGGGAATTGCAGAGTATTTTCCCTATTGCATCTGCAAAAATTCCCACTATTGGATAATTAAAAACATAAAAGAATCCATCTTCTCCTTGGATCTAATTACCATAATTCACCACACAGCACTGAGAAAACCAAAATGGTAGCCAGAGAGCCAAACAATTGCAATGCTGTGCACCATAAGTAATGAATCCATTATTTCTAAATAGCATTATTGAGCTGTTGACCTCTTTGGCTAGAAATCAGATCCATAGGAAATTAGTAGGACAACCAGTTCTGAAATCTGTAAACAAATAGTATGATGTAGGCCAGGGATGTCCAACCTTAGCCATTTTAAGACCTGTGGACTTCAGCTCCCAGAATCCCTCTGCCTTCTGATGTAGACAGTACCAAAGAGGAAACATTGTTTTTTTTTTCCCCTTTAAAAGTGATTTATGCCTTCAAACACAAACTAATCTACATTTCTCCAATCAAGCACAATCATTTAGTCATTTTTTCTGAGTGTGGAGTAGAGAGATTAAGACAGGGAGATCTCCATTTATGCTAGGACAGGGCTGTCAAACCTGCAGCCCTCAGGCCAGATGCGTCACGCGCTGACCACTCCCCCGCCTGGTTTATTGAAGGGGGGGAGAGTCCCAATACGTGTCACATGACACCGCTTTGATGACAAGAGTTTGATACCCCTGTCCTAGGGAAATCAAGGGCTGTGTGTAAATGCAAAGCCATACAATATTCGCTGTGATTGAAGCCAAAGGAGAAATTACCCAGCCCTGCTTTGGGGCAATGGTTAAGGCACTGCTCTAGAATTGTATTGTATTGGGCATGACACCAGCAGAGTGATTTGGGCCAGTCACTGTGTCTCAGCTCTAGAAAGGAGTCAAGGGCAAGCCACTTCTGCAAATCTTGCCCAAAAAGCTACAGGGATTCATCCAGGCAGTTGCCAGTAATCAATTATTTTATTTGTATTTTTATTTATTATTCGTGTGATGGTACAAAAGAAAGTGGCTAGCTTATAGTTCCATGTGTGGAGACCAATAACTTGTATTACTTAAGAAAACCAGGATTATACTAATTTAAAATTAATTTAATTAATTTAATTTATTAAATTTCTATACCGCCCCTTTCCTGGAGAGGACTCGGGGCGGTTCACAGTC
>JANHFK010005082.1:79074-89537 GCA_036250565.1 Sibynophis collaris | reverse complement strand
CATAATTGGTATGATGTCAAGATTTGGCTCTGGAAATGGATGAACCTAAGAGTGTCTTTCAGATATTCGTGTTATACGATTCCTTAGGCTTTTAAACAACATTGCACAAAAAAGTGATTGAAAGGGGCAGAAGGGACAATATTTTTCATGTTAACTTACATTAGGTTGCAAGGCAAGACAGTTAAAATATGCAAAATCTCTTTAAAAAGCCAACAAACCCCTGGAGACGATTTGATAGATTATTCCAGAAATTCATTTATCCAGGTTCCACAACACCATTTCTAGGAATATATGTGTATTGCCAACTAAGTTATTTATGTAGTAGAAAAAAGGGGATGAGAAGGCCAGCTGGTTATGACTGATTTGTGCATATGCAAAACCATAATAATATAATTTATTTTTATTTTTGATTTAGTTTATTCTGTGTATCCAAACACTGGGTCTCTATATACACTTTTACAAGACTCTTTGCTGCCATCTAACAATGATTTGAAATAATAATTCATTATAATGTTATGGAATTTCAAACATTAATTTTAAAGTTTAAAAAGATGTGAATTGATACAGAAATTAAAAATATCTGCCTGGTTTTAAACATGCCCCAAAGTAGTTTTGTTTGCTCATTCAGTGTGTGGAGTAATGACTATACATATATACCTGTAGTTGTCCAAAATATTTTGCAAGTGTTTATTATTAATATCCAGAGTCAGAAACAGAATTTATGACAGAACAAGCATAAATTCTGAGGCTGAGTCGATGTTTGGTCCCAATAAGATTCCTGTGTCAACAATTGAGAAAGGGATGACAATTTTTGTTTTAAATTATAATGTGATTAATTTAAAGCAGGAAACAATAAATATTGCATTCTAAAACCAGTATTCAACGTCTTACCAGCTCAAATATCATACCACTGGAATGGATATCATTTTTAGGGCCAAAACAAGATTGATAAATATGCTCAGTAAACAAATCCCAAAGGTGATTTTTCAGGAGGCAACTGGACTTTCTTGTTTTTTCTGTGAATATGTTTTGCTTCTCATTGAAGAAGCCTCTTCAGCTCTGACAGGATAGTGTTCATCCCAAATTGTGCAGCTAAAAATCTGTAGAGATTCTTAGTCACCCAGATCATGGCTCTCCGAAAGGTGCTTTTTCAGGAGACAACTGGACTTGCTTTTTCTTTGAAGACCTTTAGCTTCTCATCACTTCTTCAGCTCTGACAGGATAGTGGGGAACGGAAGGATTTATATTCCTTGCGGACAGATGATCATTTGCATCCTTTTTGAGGGTCTTTGAAGTACTTGGAGGTTTATCTGTGTCCTCACCTGAGTGATGCTCCTGGTTCCTGTAATCTGCAATTTTCTCTGGAAATCCATTTCTACTCCCTCTAAAGGGACCAGTAAATGACCAGTTGTCTGCAAGGAATATAAATCCTTCCATTCCCCACTATCCTGACAGAGCTGAAGAAGCTTCTTGGATGAGAATAAAAACATCTTCAAAGAAAAACAAGAAAGTCCGGTTGCCTCTTGAAAAAGCACCTTTGGGACAACCATGACCTGGATGACTGACAACCTCTGCAGACTCTCAATAAACACAGTTGAACAGGGGAGGCTAGCAGATGCAAACGTATTGGCTGATCTTGAAAACCTAAGCAGAGTTGGACCTGGTTAGTAGTTGACTGGGAGATCACAAGGACATCCACAAACTGTGTTAAAAACTGGGAAATTGAAGGAGACAGAGGCAAATTATATCTGCACACATGATTGTGTGAAGTCCACCTTTTGAACCAGTGCCAATAAGGCTTGAGAAGAAACTACAATATTGGAAGTTATAACTAGGGGAAATTATTCTTCATTTAATTTGGTGTTCCCCAACCTAAGCAGCCTTAAGATGTGAGGACTTCAACTGTCTGTGGAATTCTGGGAATTGAAGTCCTCATATCTTGAAATTTGCAGAGGTTAGGAAACACAGAGCCAGTCTGCATTTGTATGTCAACACAGAAATGATTCAGGAACAAATATTGAAAGAAGTAACCCTTTTCCTAGCTTAAAAGAGGCTTGTATGTAAGGTTGTTTCCTTTGTGGATATAATTAACTTGATTCCAAACAGAAAGAGGTTTGAAAGTAAAGGTTATCCCATTCTCACTATCCTTGGGATTTTTTTTTCCCTAAGAGTTTCAAGCTGGAAATACATTACAAGGAACAAAATCCTGGATAAAATGGCTCTTATTTAGTTACTGGTGTGAATCAAGTTGGCCCTTGTCAATTTAGTTTAATGACTATTATAGACATCCCCATGATCTTCTAACTATCTGGAAGATCTGGTTGTAAATATTCCCTTTGAGTCATTTGGCCCTCATTCTAGCCCCGTTTCAATCCTTCCATAAAAATATGTCCAGCAAAGTTTCAACAGGTAAATCTTCCCTGCTGGAATTATATTTTTGTGCCAGGAAAAGTGTTGGGTTTTTTGCCCTCTTCCCCCATAACCACTTCCGGCAAGACCATAAGGCACATGGAGAGAGGCGATTGTTCCTTTTTAGAGAATAACCTTCCAATCAATTGCCTGCAGAGGTTGTAAAAAAAAAGAAAAAAGAAAAAAAAAGAGGACCCAGGACCAGGCGCCAGCTGTCTGCTGGGATTCTCAGCTACTTCAGGGCTGAGCTTTGCTGATCAAAGGAATCTGGAGTAAGGCAGCTCCCACCTCATTCCCTCCAGACTCTCATTGTCCTCAGACTTTGCATGGAGATAATAAAGTTCCCCTCTCCCTCCAAAGCTTCATTTAAGATCACACATCATTATCTGCTCAGAGGGGCAGTTTCCCTTTTAAGTATCAACCCTGGGTAAATTGATGGCTGTTTGTAACACTCACAGCCTCTTTGGAAATGCTAACAAGTTTATTTAGCTGGCCCTTTGATGTCATGATCCCTGCTATTAGGTGGCCAATTAGGCATCAACCAGATTAACAGGGTTAAAAAAAAAAACTTTTGTTTTGAAGCACCCATGAACACTAACCTGTCCCCTGTCTTTTCTCTGGCAAAAAAGTAGAAGTAGTAGAAGATAGGGGCACTTTGTCCCACTAAAGGACTGGACAACACAGAGGCAACATGTTGTCAGGGCATAACTTGAAGCCCTGTCCCATCCCATCACCTTTACAATACACTTATCCCCATTTCTATGCCAATTAGGATTCCTGGCCCACCCATTTCCCTCCTGGTTTGGAAAATTAAAGCACAGTGAGGGGGCTTTGCTTTGAAGGGGTAATAAGACTGGGAGAGGGGGGGGCTAAAATACAGTTGATGAGAGTAAATCTAAATCTCATTAGCTTCTGGCCTGAGATCTGAGTGTCAAAAAGCCAGCATGATAAAATACCCTGGGAAGAGATTGGTAAACAATTTTTCCCATATTCACACCAGGGCTTAACTTAAGGACTGCTTTTCTGATCTCTCTGGCACCAGAACCAAAGGAGAATTCTGCTTAGAAGTATCCCAGTATTGGAGAGGAGGAAGAGGTCAATTTATTTTTCCAAAGCAGGCAGGACAAGAAACAATGGATGGAAACTACAGGTAATCAAGGAGAGAAGCAACCTGGAATTGAGGAGAAACTTCCTAACAGTGAGGACGGTGAACCAGTGGAACAGCTTGTTTCCAGAAATTATAGGTGCTTCATCACTGGCTTAAGAGACTAGATAGCTATGTGTCTGAAATGGTATAGGAATAGGATCTCCTGCTTGAGCAGGGGGCTGGACTAGAAGACCTCCAAGGCCCCTTCCAGCTCTATTCTGATTAATGTTTAGGGCATGGCTTCACTGATGATGGCTTTTTTGGGGTTTGCAGGATTGCTGCTGTTTGACTGCTCAAGTCACTCGTCCAGTTTTCTGCAAATGTTTTTCCCTTACAGTTGGCTTCAGATTTTCTCGGGATGGTTTGCAACTTGTTTTGGCCATGCTTTTTGATCTTATGTTGTGGCCGGGAGAATGTTTCATTTCATGGTGGTGGAGATTTAGTTGTTGCTTTTTCTTTCTCTCATCCTGCAGTCTGTCCCATTCCTGAACTAATAAAGCATCCCAATGGTAAGCCATAAGTTAAAGACCTCTTGAAATTCTCCATCCCAATGTAGCTCAACATGCAAAAGTAGAGGTATTCTATATCTCTAAAATGTCCCAAAGTAAAGCATTCTCTACTTTTCTATTGACCCATCTATTCTCAATTTACTGTATGAAAGATACCATAGACAAGCTATAATATGGTGGTCATATTTGGAGAGTGAAAATAGCTCTTTCAACTTTTTAGCTGCACTGCATAATTGTTTCAAAAAGCCACCTGATGTTTATCAACACACCTATGTATCTGTCACACGCCATCCATGTACATGATGACTGAAACCGAGGAATGTTTTGGCCATTATGAATGTGATGGGTGTGAAGATGTCCCACTCTTTGGTCTTTGTGGTTCATTCGGTGTTTCTTCGATTTTTCCATATTTTACCGTTTGACAAAGTCTCTCTATTTTAGCACAATCCTGGGACTATCCTTTTCCTGTTGGTTCTTTTCACCCTCCTTTTGCCACTCCTTTACACAACCGGCTGTCCCTTGACAGCTTCCCTTCCTTTTCACATGTTGCTGCCTCCATGCTGAAGCCAACTGGATGAGATCTAGATCCTTTTTTCCCACTTTTCCACAGTTTCCAATTACGCAATGGCTGCCTATCAATACTTAAAAGTCTCCCCAGCTCCTTGGAGAAGGGGAAGAGGTTTTCCTGGTTAATAGACAGTTAATTGCACATCAAAGGAAGCGATAATACATGTCAATTAGGCCTAATGACTTGTAGGGTGAGAATTCTCCAGTTACCATTGGATCTAAAATGGTTTCACAAGACTGTGGCAGAGCTCCAACTTTGGCTCCAGTGTGTCTGGGGACATCAGGGTTTGACTTAAACAGCTCAACTCCCTGCTGGTTTGTCTGGCCAAATGGTAGACAAAAGCCACTAATTCAGAGAAGACCCAAGTCGAGGATTGCAACTCTTCTATTCCACTTGGCTTGATTGACTGAAGACCCAAGTGGCCTGCCTGATTTCACTGTATTTCCAAGGTTTTTTTTGGTCAAGTGGTAATCAAAGATGGAGAGAAGGGGCAACTGCCCAGGGAGCATGTCTAAATGTAAATGACATGACATGCTATCATTTGGAGTGTTAGGTGCCATTTCATTTGTGAAACCTTTATCTCATTCTCCTAAATCAAATCAATCTTTATTGCTGCCATTAACCAGCACAAAGCATCTACGACAATAGGTCTTAAGTGAAACTAAAAGGATTAAAAGAAATGATAGAGAGAGAAGGTATAAAACAGTCACTTTAACTCTAAAATAATAAAGAGTTTACAATGCAAGGGGGTTGCATTAAGAAGCAAGTCAATTCTAAACTTAAGGCTAAGAGTAAGCCACATCCAGCAGGCCGCAATCAAGCCAGGTTTGACTATTTTTATTCATTGAGTGCCTAATTTAAATGCAGCCTGAACATGTCATATATTGCATCAGGGATGATGTGAGATATCCAAAACTGTATATATTGTTGGGTAGTAAAAACTTGCAACATTATTGAGAAGTGAAGTAATTGCACAAGGTTGCTAAAAATTAACAATACAGTGGGATGTGCCCCAAGGTGTCTACATGCCCTCCCTCATGGAGACTTATTTATCAATGTTCATTACTTAATGTCAGCAAGGAAGAAAAGTATGAGGCTTACACTCCCACAGAGGTGTTGGTCTAGTGAAAGAACTTCAGTAAGATAAGATCCTCATGGCTAATAGATAAAATGGATGCATGATTTAAGTCTGACACCATGTGACATGAGTTTTGTTCTACTCCCAACTACTATAGCCAGAGGCTACCAGGCTGGAAAAATCTTCAGTGAATTAAATATCCCCTTTGGGTTCTTTCAAATTTGAAAGTATCTGAGGAATTGGGCTTTGGGGAAATGCATCTGAGGATCTGGTTAACCAGAAATCTGGTACTGGAATATAGTTCCACATTGTTGCCTTAGTAAGGAACTTTAACATAAAGCCCGAGGCTGTAATTTCTCTACCTTTCTCATCAACTTCAAGATTTTCTCCTTTTCTCATGATAGAAGATTTAAAGATTACAGCTAAAGCATTTAGTCTCTTCTTGACAATGAATCAAGGGATGAGAGGACTGTGAAAGGTATTGAAGTTTCCTAGTAAATACAATAGGGAATTAATAGTTCCCTTTTACTTTAACACTTTCCATTTCTATTCAAAAAGAGGGGGACACCAGTAGGGATGGATGGATGGATGAATAAAGTTAAGTTGCATATCTAAGTTGGCACAATTGTCAGTTCTCATAGCATTCACTTGAAAATCAGAGACTGAAAATATGAGTAACCCATCTCACAGGAAATCCATCCATAGGAAAGTTTGTGGATCCTTTTAAAAAGAGATTCAAGCCTCTAGGGAAATAGCTTAATTCCTAATTGTTGAGTTATGCATTTCAAATATCATTGAGCAACATGTAAGCAATCCAGAAAGCAATCTAGACTTTTTGTAAAAGGAATATTAGCGTAATACTCGTAATATGAATTGGTTTGACTGGTTCTTCTCTATCTGGTACTTATAAGTAGTTGTTGTATCTTGCCCCTAGGGAGGAAGAAATTCAGCGTGGCAGCATATTCACACAAAGCAAAAAGCTGGCTTAATTTCTAAGTTAATATGAGCACCGAGAATTATGAATCAACATAGGCTGGGATGGCATAATAACCTGAGCTAAAATACAGTTCACCTGTTTGTGCTTCAGTGTATTTTATTTTACACACTTGAGTTGGCAGATCTCAGTTGTAGGCTATTTTTCACCTCCAGAGACATATCTTTAGATTGCAAATTATACGTCTACATGCATGCCCACGCATTTATATCAACTTACAAAAGTTCACTTAGTGAACATTCAAAATTGCAACAGCACTGGAAAAAGTGACTTACAACCGTTTTTCACAGGTACCAATGTTTCCGCATTCCCATGGTCACATGATTTACATTCCGATGCTTAACAACTGACTCACATGTTTGCAATGCCCCTGGGTCATGTGATCAGCCTCTGCAACCTTCTGAAAAGCAAAGTCAATGGGGAAGCTGAATTCACTTCACAACCGGGTTACTAACTTAACAACTGCAACGATTCACTTAACAACTGTGGCAGGAAAGGTCGTAAAATGGGGCAAAACTCACTTAACAAATGTCTCAGCAACATACATTTTGGCCTCAATTGTGTTCATAGGTTGAGGACTACCAGTATTTATGCACATATCATACATACATTCAACAGAGTATCACAATGAATCTATTGCTTGCTGCTGATTTCTTTAGCGGGATTCTCATTTTTTTTTAATGTCATTAGCAGCACAAAACAGCCCTCTGTTCTACACTGAAATGGGATGGTTGGAAAAAGTAGATGAGATGCTCCTAAATCCATGACTTGTAAAAAAAAATAAGTCAAAGGTTGCAAGCAACTCAAAAGTTATCTACATTTGGCCTTAGACCATGTATATTTATTAATGTAGAAATAAATTAAACTTATGTTTTCATTCTTCCTGATGAAGGCCTCTATACGATTGTAAATCTTGTGTACAGCTACTCCTCGACTTACGACCACAATCGAGCCCAACATTTCTTTTGCTAAGTGAGACCGTTGTTAAGTGAGTTTTGCCCCATTTTACAAACTTGCTTGCCACCGTTGTTAGAATCACCACAGTTGTTAAACTAGTAACACAGTTGTTGAGATAATCTGGTTTTCCCACTGACTTTACTTGTCAGAAGGTCACAAAAGGGGACCCCATGATCCTGGGAACTGCAACCGTCCTGACGAACTGCAACCGTCATAAATATGAATCAGTTGTCAAGCATCCAAATTTTAATCATGTAACCATGGGGATGCTGCAATGGTTGTGTGAAGAACAGTTGTACCTTTAAACGGTCACTAAATGAAATGTTGTAAGTTGAGGATGACCTGTACTTGCATGAAAAGAACAAAATGTCATCTGTAACATTGGCTCTGCTAACTTATTTGGTGGTTCACTTTACAGATGACTGGTTGTTTTGGTAGCGATATCAATTCAATTGCCAACCAAAGAATTGGAGTCCAGGAAAACATTGCAATATGGATATATTGCTATAACAGTTATTGATCTTTTTGGATCAGAGTAGGCATGTGTCATTCATGCTCCTATAATGGGTGGCTCCCAAATATTGGCATCTATAGTAAGTAGCTCTTATTAGCAAGGACAGGAGTGAATTCAATTTATGATATTCCACATGTTTCTTCTCTCTCTACTTTTCTTTCATCTTCCCTGACCTTTCTCACCTCTTTCTTTCCTGTTTTCAGTTCAAGCCCTGGCATCTTGGTTTGTTTAAGGCCATTTGTCATCTGCCCTAAAGGTAAAACAATTGAGTGAAGCATCCTTGGGCAGTTTTGAGGTGTCACATTTGAATGAAGTCATCTGGTGAAGGAAAAGGGTTTAGAAAAGCAAGGAGTGTGGGATTATTAATGCCATTTACAAATGTCATTTGCATTTGATTTATTTCTTCAGAAGGGAGGTATGTAAGTTCCCTCAACCCTCTTCCATCATTTGTTTTAAATTGATTTGGAAGTGCCTTTGTGCTTTGATTGGATTACAATGGAGAAGAAAGCATTTTGAAAAGCTTTTACCTTTGCTTAAATTGCCTTCACTAAAGGAAAAAATACCCTTCCCTCTCCCCCCCAGGAAATTTTATATGGTCCTTCCTAAATCCACTTCTGAACATTTTTTCAATACTTCAGATAATCCATAAAATAATTCAATCAACCATTTGTCTAACTTGGATACATTGCCTGTAGGAACTTAGAAGTACCTATTATCTTCAGCCTGCATGCAGATATGATGTGAGATAACCTGTTGGTATTTACTTTACAATCAACCAAGATTTCTATCTTACAATTTCTCTTTTATGTCAGCATAGATAAAAGAAGATAGCTTGAGTTCAGCCTGAAAAAAGAAGAGAACCCCCCCTCCTTAATCTGACTGATAAGACTGACTTCTATTGCTAGGTGTTATTTTCTTTTTGCATTTGTCTGCTCCTAGGGTCCAAATTTCAACTTCTTCATTCTTTGGATCAAAAGATTGGCCATCAGGTCTCATCTGGTAATTCTTTCATATCAAGAGTGGAGTCTCCATTCTTTTAGGAGCTGAAAGCTTTCTTTCATTGCTGTTGTCTACTCTACAACATGCCATTGCTATAGATAGGAGTCATTCTTGTGTATCAAGGATAGACAATATATTGTTTTCTAGTTTTTTACCTCAGCCCCCATCAGCGTCAACAGGCAGAGCTAATGACAGGAGTTTGTTGAGATGGTTGTCCAACATGATAGAAGACAACAGTTTTAGAAGTGCGCTATTGGTATATGGAAAGTAAACTTCAAAAATATAGTTTGTTTCTGTCACTGGTTGTTCCTTCTAATATGAATTGTATATATTAGATTTCTGTTGCCCAATCTTGAAATATTACAATGTTGAATGTATTCCTTTTTTTGATGTTAAAAACCAAGAGGTGGTATACAATTATCATAGTTTTGTTGGTTAAAAATCAAGTGATATGTCCGCCTTGTATTAGCAATTCCATTATTTTAAGAAGACCCAATCCAAAAGGTTTATTCAGTTTTGTAAAAATTGGCAAAGAAAGCATGGAAGCCTATCCATTTTTATAGAACCCTTTGGCAATAATAGATCATTACAGATGTCATGGAAAATTACTGGATTCATTTGGAACATTCGATTTTTCCAAATCATTACCTCATCATTCCAAATCATTAGTTTTTAACTCTCTCTTTTTCTTAGACATTATCATGATTTCTTTTTGGTTTCAGGTTTACTCCTACCCACTTAAATAGTTGTTTTTAGAATCTCATTGACCATCTGATCTATTACTCTTCATATCAAGGTATTACCTTCAATTGTTCCTTGCTCTTATGCCTGACTCTGTAGTAAAAACTGGAAAAATACCTGGAATATCTATTACCCTACATGCCACCTCTTCTGGCCATCTAGTACGCTGCATAGAAGCAAGTATATATGCTATATACTACCTGTATGTAGGCATATGGAATAAAATAAATTCTTTATTGGCCAGGAATTGTAGTTAATTTAAGGAATACAGGATGCAGACTGGATTCATTGTCATGGGTGAGAGAAGCTCAAACACTATGTTAGGCATTCCTAAAAATTAAATGCAATTGGAGAAAGGCAATGCTTGTTCAATTCCTATTTTAATATATTGGACATCAGATCAGTTTTATCAGGAGATTGAGAATAAGTAACCCAGCAACAATGAAAAGGTTGAAACATATGATTAGGTTTACACTAAAGCAGGGGTCCCCAACCTTTTGGACCTCAGGGACCACCAAGTTCATAATTTTAAATCCCGCGGACCACC
>JANHFK010005082.1:61186-78953 GCA_036250565.1 Sibynophis collaris | reverse complement strand
ATTTCTCCAAGGACCACCAAAATTTTCCCAGGGACCACCAGTGGTCCCCGGACCACTGGTTGGTGACCACTGCACTAAAGTAGAATATGCCAGGTGAAGAGCAGTTTTAGCTTGGTAGCAACAGAATGACAGCATTGGATTTGAGAAATTTGTTCACATTTCTTCCTATAATGCTATCAAATTCCCGGGTGTATCATAGGGCTTATTTCCAGATATTCCCAAAATTGCATTTTTTATCCAAGTTGCTTTTAATTTCCTATTAAAGGTTATCTGGGAAAGACATACATTTTAGTATGTGTGAATGTAGGCTTTGCATGTGTGTGTAATGTGCAGGTAAGTGATTATATGGAGCATAGTTTAGCCCAGATCCAAAAGGAATACTTTTTGGGGAAACCCTTATTTTTCAATTCCAATCCCCAGGAGGAAGAACAAAACCCAAATGTATCCAGACCATTTTATCAAAAGGTGAAAACCAGTGAATGACAAAAGCAGTTCAAATAAAATTAGAATTTTTATTAGGTGGAAATCAACATCATGAAAAAATGAAAGTGAAATTCCAAAATATAGTTGAACCCTGAGTTCATCTGTATCTTTTATTCAACATTTATTCAACAACAGGTATTAATTATCTGTATTTAGCCCATGGAATTAAACGTAAGCAAAGCAATCACCATATAATCGGTCTTGCTCCTAGAACATATTTTCAAGAATCAAAATGAAATGACCATTTTAAAGCCACTTTATTTAAAGTGCTAATGTTTTATCATTAGGTGGCTGACTTCGATGTAAATTTTGAAAAAGGCTAAAAGCAGAGCCAAAGCTTGGTAGCATTTTAATATCATGGTAGGAGAAAAATTGTTAGTGGTAATAATACACAGTATATCATTGTAATTAGAGGTAGTAGAGTGAAATTCATTAAATGTTTATCCTGACCCTGCCAACTCTTTGGGTTGGCAGGGGCAAGGGTATTATTGGAGCAGCTCACTTAAAAGTGAAGAACAATCTTTTCCCTAAGATAAAAAATAGTAACCCCCTAAGGTAATTGGCAGAGAGCCTGGTGTAGTGGTTAAAGGCGTTGAATTAAAGTCAAAAGAACAACTAAGAACAAAAAAGTCAAAAGAGTTCTAGTCCAACCTTAACATGGAGCTAGTCATTCTCAGGCCTAGGAAGAAGGTAAAGCAAGCCCCTTCCAAAATATTGCCAAAAACACCTATATGGAATTGTCCAAGGCTGATTCATAGCAACTCATTTACATTTAAGGTAATTGGCAAAGATAAACTTGCCCTAGTTTTCAAGTTCCTTGTAGGTCCAATAAATAAAATGCATTGTATGGGAACTCCTCGACTTACAACAGTTCATTTAGGGACTGTTCAAAATTACAACTGCACTGAAAAAAGTGACTTACGACCATTTTTTCACAGTTACAACCATTGCAGCATCCTCATGGTTGCATGATCAAAATTCAGGTGCTTGGCAACTGGTTCATATTTATGATGGTTTCAGTGTCCAGGGTCATGTGAGCATTTTCTGAGACCTTCTTCCAAGCAAGGTCAACAAGAAAGCCAGATTCACTTCACAACCGTATTACTCACTTAAGAACTGCAGAGATTCACTTAACAACAGTAGCAAGAAAAGTCATGAAATGGGGCAAAATCCAGTTAACAAATGTTTCGTTTAGCAACAGAAATTTTGGGGTCAATTGTGGTCGTATGTCGAGGACAATCTGTACAACCTTTGACTTTTACCTCTATAATTCCCCCTTTTTCTATTTTTCCTGATAAAGAAGTGTTAAAGGCCCCAAAAACTATTTTCCAGAAACTTTTTAAAAAAAATTCTATTGACGAATAAAAATGTTAAGTCAGTGTGTGAGAACAAGTGGGTTTCACTGGCAGGTATTTGGGTGAGGGGAGTGTTAAAATAACGATGCTATATACTATGAGACTATTTATGTATATATACATACAGTATGTATATATTAAATCCTGGCTTTGTGCCTAGATGGTGTTCAAAAGAGAGAATAAAAATCTATCAGAAAGCCAAATTGGATTAAAAACAATTAAAAACATCATGAATTAGTTTAATGTGGAAAACTTGGCTAAAGTGAAGACTTTTTTATTTATTTTCTAAAAGGAGAAAGAAGAATTGGATACAGTTCTTGTGGGAATTGATTCTATAGTTTGAAATAACTTAAGAAAGAAGAGAATGGGGTCATTTTAAAAGGAGATTTGCCTTGCTATCCAGATCGATTTCTCTCAAGTTTACCAGCCAATTTGGATATTTATGAGTTATCTGGCACCCAAATGTAACCTTAGGGAGTGTGTAAAAATTTTTTAGCTCAGCTTCACTAACTCAGCTCTGGTTTATCACAGCTCTGACCTAGAAAGTACAGCTGTAACAAGTATTATCCCAATAATGCATATGGCTGAACAAATAAAGCACATAATAACGATTACGATTATAGTTCTCTCTCCATGCCAACTGATATTTGCATAGCTACAAAAGCAAGTGGTTCCCATACAGATCCCTGAGAAAAAAATATAGTTCATTGAGCACTTATGCTGCATGTAGAAGGGCCCAGATTTAAATTGCAGCATTTTCACAGAAGGCTGGAAAAGTTAATGCTTTAAAATTTGAAGAGATGCTGCCAGGCATCAGACTCCAATGGTCTGATTCAATATACGTTCATTTCATATATTCATATTATTTTCAGCATCTCCACAATGGACCTCAAATTAACAATACTCAACAATAAATTAAGCTTTGTATCATGTCAGTAACGCTAATGAAAAATGAAAAGATTAGGGAGAGCCTATGAATATATAATGAATATATTACTTGCCAACATAGCCAATTTGTTATTGGTTGTGAATAAGGGCCATTTTGTTTTACAGAACTAAATACAACTTGCTTTTTATTGCTTCTGCAGTGTTAAAAACATATGGCTTGTAACTTACGTGTGATGTCCTTATTGCACAATTTTTATAATAAAAGATTCTTTATCAAGCATAAGCTAATTTGAGAAATCTATTTCAGATCAGTTTGGCAGTCCCCCAACAACTGCCTTTGATGCATCCAGGAAAAAGGTTTTGTTGTCTGTATACTTCCAGATTAAGTTCTCATTTGTATGACAATCAAAGATCCTCAAGATCTTGTTGAAGCTATTATGAATACTGTACACATTGTCTTTACATAAGTAACATTTTCCCACTCACTCAATATGTAAATCACTGTGCAAAAAAATAGCTCTTTGCAGCATATCTGTCCAGGACCAAAAATTTCTATAAATCTTGATAATCACTTGATGAAAACAAAATAGTGCAAATTGACTGTTACTGATCATTAAAATCCTTCATAGAGTCATGAACACTGTTCTTGGGTCTTGGTATCCCACAAAATAGGGAAAAGGCATTGGCCAGATAGCACCTGGCTGTCCTCCAGAGGTGTTTCTGGGATCCAGATTGGGAGGGGCCACTGGAGGGAAAGGAATGCCAGAAGAATCCCTCCTGGTGAAAGTCTGTTGAGGTGGTGAATAAACATAGGACAAAGGACCACTTTGAGGTCCAAAAGGAAGGTGACCATAAAATGGTACGCCATGGAAGGATGATTCTGGCCTCATCTCCTGCAGCTGACGCTTCAGCTTCATCCGTCGATTCTGGAACCATGTCTTGATCTGCAGAAATAGAAAGAAACCGGAGATAAATCAGTATTCTTTATTAACACATGTGGAGAGTCCCATTCTGCTGTCTTTATATTCCAATAGAGTGAAGAAACAAATGCTGATATCCAGTATTGGAATATATAATGGCAGCTCTGATCAAGATTTGAAACGAATACAGTTTTATGATATTATAAAACTTGGTGCCTTCCAGATGCACAAAGGCAATAAAGCCTTCCTAGAAAGACTAACCATTATAGCTGAAGACAAACTAGGCAGGGCTTTTGTAGTACATTGGGAGATCACCATCTGGAGAATGAATGTGGTAAGGAATGAATATCCCTCTCTATAAATTAAATCACAGCACATTAGCCCAATAAAATAAACCTACCTATCAAAGAAGCAGTTGCAACCCTGGTTAAAATTCATAAATTCATACTCATCTGGATGAAGGTCCTCTTAAATTGGCTTAGCCTATTTTAAAGCCCAAACATCTGTGCTTAAACCTTGTTGAAAAATCCCATTTCCAAATCTCTTTTCCGTTTCTACTGAAAAGATGATAGGCCAAGGAATTCTGGCAAAATTAGATTAGGGTTCAGAATGCTGATGAAAAGGCCACAGATTATGGAAACATCTCCTTTCTTACATCTTGGAAATAGAAGTACTCCCCCATACACACACAAAAAATCTTTCGACCGGCTTCTCGTATTACCTGGACTTCAGAGAGTTGCATTTTGCTGGCCAATTTGCGCCTTTCCGCAGCTCCCAAGTATTTGTGCCGCTTGAAGGAGCTCTCCAAGGTGCTGATCTGTTCCAAGCTGAAAGCGGTGCGCAAACGGCGAGTATTCGCGTTTCGGCTTCCACCGTCGTCTGGAGTTTGACATTCGGAGAAGTTGCCTTCGCCGTCGGACCCGCACTCCGTAGTGCTCCACGGCATTTTGGAAGCAGCTAACCATTCCGAAGAAAAATAGGGTAAGGATCCGGGGTCAGAGGGGCAAACCGTTTCCCCTTTTTCCTTCCCCAAGAAAAAGTGTCTGGGTTCCCCAATCTATTGCCTAGAAATGGACCGGGTTGCACCCATCCCCTGATAGACCGCCCTATGACTTCGCTTGACCAATAATGGAAATTACAGACCCACGAATCTGGAGCGCATCTGACGGAGGAAGGTTGGAAAAGCGCATTCCAGAAACGTTTACATATTAAGAAAAATACGGAAAAGCTGCGGGTCCCAAGTATGCCCAACTCCTTCATACAATTTAGAACCTATTCAGATTTATTAACCATTATCTTGGGATGGGAGATAAATGGAAACTACTCCTTCCTTAAAGTGAACCTTAGGACTATATATTTTATTTAAAAAGAGTCTTTAACCTCGCCCGTTCCTATCTCTGAAAACGCAAAGAGAGACTCCCAGCCTTCAGTTTCACTCCTCTTCCGCTTAGGTTGCCCTCTAGTAAGCGTTGAGGGGAGGAAATTTCCCCGAACTCAGCGGGGCTAACCCAAATTCAATTTGCTCAATTCCCTTCTACATGCAGCAAAGTTCGCGAAGTTGAAGCCACTGATTTAATCTGACACAGGCCCTCTTCAATAATTAGGCAAAGAAGCAACTTTTTCTCTGGAAGAAGGCAAGGCTCGAAGGCTGAAGCACATCAACCCGGCTTCTTTCTTTCTCTTTCTTTCCTCCCCCCGCCCTCATTTATTTTAGTTAAAAAACGACAACCGGGAGTCTCCAACTTGGGGGTCCCATTTTACTCTGGACTGGAATCCAATCGCCCTAAGAGTAATTGGAAGCTGCCTTGCATGCTTCCAGGGGGAGCCACGCTGCGTTGGACCACCCAAAAATCTCGGTTTGCATCGTATTCTCTGCCTAAAACACAACACACCGAAGCCTAGGTCTTAGCCAGTCCTGCACCCGATGCCTCCATCAGTCAATCCCGGGGCTCTCCCCCCGTTCTAGCTCGATCTTTGCCTGCCGGCTCCGCTGCAACAGAATTCAGCAGGAAACCCGCGATCTGCACTAGGAAGGTACCTGTAGACGAGGAAGGCAAGGGCGGCCTGCTCTTCTGGAGCGAAGGGAGAGGCTCCGGAGGCGTCTCTTGTGAACTGGGGACCAGCTTGATCTCACTCGGGATCTTCTCCCTGGCCGGTGAATCCTCCCGCTGGGCCCGGCCGCCTTCGGATGGGGCGGCCTCCTTGGCTTCTGGCCTGCTCTGGGCATGCCTGCTGCTGGGCCGGCTGCTTTGGGAGAGCCATTCTACGGAGAAGGGAGCCTTGGTCATGGCGCGCTGGCTTTGGGTTGTGTGTCCAGGCTGGGCGTGCCCGACCATGTCCCTTCCCTTATGAGCCGCGGCCCCGAGGCAAGCGCCGCTGGAGTAAACAAACATCAAAGGGGCAGATAAGCGCCGTCTAATTATCATCGGGCCTCCCCCGACAAAAGAGGCTGTTCACACATTTTCCAAAAGGCGGCCGGGGCTGGCTCCAAGGTGTCTGCCGAGGGCTCAGGTCGCTCGGTGGTTAAGCGATTTACAGGCCCCGTCATATCCTTTGCCGCTCGGTCTCTCAACCCCACCGATTGCCTCGGCTTTATGGGGGTGGGTGGGGGTGGCTTCAAAAGGCCATCGGGGACAGTAAACAGTCGCCTGGCTCAAGAGGAGATTTGGTTGGGGCCAATTGTCTTCACATCCACATTTCGCAACCTTCTTGCTTGCTTAAGGAGTTTTATCCAACAGAAGCATGATTAGCTGCCATCCCTTGCCTTGAAAAAGCTGTCAAACTCATTTGGTGGGTTTGGGGACAGCAGGGGATTGTGTGTGTGTCACACACACACACACACACACACACACACACACACACATACAGGATGGCAGAGTGACTGCCTGTGGCCCTGAGGTCATTGCAAACGGTTTTTTCCAATGTTTGCTCCTCTTCCTCCTCAGTTTACTTCCTCCTCCCTCACCATCTGTACCAATGGCTTCCCCTTCCCTCCACATGTAAAATATTTGAAGTTAGATGGCGCCAATGTCAGCGCCTGACATTCTCTCTCTCTCTCTCTCTTCCAACTAACAATTGTAATTTATGACTTAATAAATAAGATAGGGGTTGTAGTCATTCTCTTATCACTCCTTTCTCCGAGGACTTCAGGTGTATCTGTTGCTGCTTCTTCGGATTTGATCATCCCAAATGGCTTTTGAGAGAGGGGAGCTGTCAAAAGCGATTGCCTCCAGGTCACTTCATATATTTTTGGCTGAATTATTGGACAGCCTAGTAGTCCAGTTATAGAGACATGGAGGGAGGAGAGAGGTTGAAAAATTAGCTTGATTCACACATTTGTCTGTTTTATGGAAGGAGATGAAAATGTGTCAATTGATCTGTTTGTAGTGTTATTTCCACCCTAGGAAAAAAAATCTAGCCCCCCCCCCTCCCCAGATGCCTTTATCTTATCCTCCTGATCAGTATAAATATTTGTAAGGATAACTTTTAAAAGGATAACTCTACAACAAACCTTGGTGCTCCCAGTTTCCATGGAAGGTTAAAAGAACTGCATTACTTCAAGTTCCTTTGAGTGCAGCTTAAGTGATAGACTTCATTTATTAAGAAAGTATTTCCTATGACCTGAAAAACTTTACAACTTTTGTTGCAGTGTTTATGTTTCTTAAGCTGATTCATTTTTTATAAAACAGGATACAAGCTTTTGAATTACAGGCATATGGTGATATTAAAAAATGAAAGAAGGAGTGCTGGAGATGAATTCAACCAGTGTTCAAGCTACATTTGCCCACTCAATTATTGTATTACCTTAAAGCTGACTGTGGGAACAATGTATGATCAAGTGCAGAGGCAGCTTTCAGAAAGTCTTTCCAAATCCTTTCCCTCCCAAATTTTGAAAACATAAAGACTAACCTAAGCAGTTCAAAGTCAAATGTGTGTGGGGTTGTTTGTTTGTTTTTTGAGATGCATAAAATCCACTCATTATACCCAAACTTATAGCTTTTGGTGGCCTCAAACCTTGCCTAATTCTGAATTAACTCAGATAAGATAAATTTGTTTTAGCTACTACCAGTATATGATTAAATATGCATTTAGACAATGCACGAAATCATAAACATATAAGAAGTCTGCCAATTATAATGGTGATTTGTGTTTGTAACATATTTATAGGTATTACTTTTATGGATGGCCAGTGAAGTATACTTCTTATGGAAATTAACTGGACTTTTTATTGGAAACTAACCAAGGAGAGAAGGAACCTAGAACTACGGAGTAAATTCCTAAAAGTCAGAGCAAGCTTGCCTTCAGAAGTATAGGTGCTCTATCACTGGAGGCTTTCAAAAAGAGACTGGACAACCATTTGTCTGAAATGGTATGGGTCTCCTGCCTGAGCAGGGGTTTGGACAAGAAGACCTTCAAGTTCCCTTCCAACGCTATTATTCTATGTTATGGGTGTTCTATGTTATGGGTGTTTGATCAGAGAAATCCAGAATATTTGCACACAATAAAACCTACTGGATAATTAGGGCAGTCACACACCTAGCCAATCTAGTATATCTCCCAAGGTAGTAGTCATGGAGATATAATTAGGGACACCTTCCTTGAACTGTCAGAGAAAAGGCAAGATATAAACAAATTCATAAAAGAATGCCTAAACATGAAACAAATCAGAGATCAGATACTGTGTGCAGATCAGTAATGCCAAATCCAGCGATGTGGGCCACTCTCTGCAATGCTCAACATTGGAAGGAAATGGTTGATGTGCCACTTTTCTTGTTCTCCTGCCCTGCATGCCAGGTCACCTTCAACCACCAGATTATTCTATCCCCTGCACTGTAATAATGGGAGTAGCAATAACATCATGTTGTGGATTTTCTAAAACAAGTGTCAAAACCAACACTTGAGCACCAGAAAGTGCTGTGAAAAGCATTTTCCTTCACTTCCAACAATGTTCTCCCAAGCTAATCTCATCACAAAGCTGTTGTTGTTTTTCTTGGAAAAGGGACATACCGGTAGTTCAATGCTAGATATCTTCTTTGAACAAGGAAGTCCCCCATTCAGACCCCCTAGAATGTTTTTCCCAATATTTTTTCCTACCCTTCCGATTGTGTTAGGATTACAACTACCATAATTATTATTCCAATACAACTGGAAAGCATAGCTTAGAGAAAACTGTGTAGCTTCTTAAGGATAGAAGGATCAAGAAGGGAATTGCAAGATGACCTTAGCTAATTCGAAATTCTAAACAAAGTCAGAGTTATTCAAAAAAACCCCTAAGATTGGAAAGTAGAATGGGATGGGAAAATCTCCAAAGAAAGGAATTCCAAATTACTTTTGTTTTGTTGTTAAAGGAAGAATTCTGACATATCCATGAGGTCATCTAGGAATTGAGACTGACATTACTTGGGGATAAAAAGGCTGTTTCTTAAGGTCTTTTGTTATCTATTCAGATTACAGCATAAAGATGAACAAATAGCCTAATTTGAAGTTTGTTTTGCATGCTTTCAACTGATTATTCGTAAATTAATACAAATAGGAACTGTATTCGTAAAACTGATATATTTCTGGATCTCCAGGTGGAAAAACTGGATCTTTCCAGTGAAATCTTTCAATCTTTTCTCAACAATGAGAACATCTATGAGTGGTTCCTGTAGCTAGATGTGTTGGGTCTCCTGGAATGCTTACCTTCTTGGTCTTGGCAAACTTGAAAGGCAAGATACAGGTAGCAAAGTTTAATGGCTACATTAACCTTGAGACAAAAGTGCTTTGTCCAGATGTGGATTTTGTATGTTGGATTGCCATCTCTTTGCTCTCTGTTGCAATGCAAATAAAGAAAGACTAGACAGATAGAACTTTGTCATGATGATCTTAACACTATTCATCTGATTAGAAAGGAATTTCCCTTCAGGTTATGCACTATAGCTCAGATCAATGAATTTTGCTTGGGATTTTTCCAGAATAGATGAGTTTCACAAATGTGGAAACTTAGTTTTTCTTTAGGGGCTGTTTTTCTCTTGGGCAAGATTAACTGGAGACTTTTAAAGCAATTTTTTCATCCCCACCCCACCCCCAAACAAAACATAACTCACCTGAGTTGAATGTAGCAATATCATTTATGGCCAACTTTCCCTGTAGTAACATATCTTTCTGCCCAAATTGTCTAAAGATCTCTACTCCTATATACATGATGATCTTGTTGCCTAATCCTTCATCTAGATTTCCTGACAATTATACTTTATAGGCACACATGCAGTATAATAGAAATTACATAAGAGCTCGCAAATAGGAGCACATGAGCAAAGAGTAACAAACCAGCCACAAAGACATTCTATGACACACACAAAAATTAGACCAAAATGTTACCTTATGATATTCAAAGTGTGATACGGCAGTATAGCTTTAAAGTTATGATTAATTCAACACAAACACTGTTTTTTCTGTTTGATATTTTTGGGGGTTTAATGGAAAAACAATTAGTGGGTTCAGCTCACTGTGGGATATTTAATATCAAAACGCAATGGTAGTTCATGCAAAGTAGTCATTTATCACAAAAGGTCTTCTTGGACAGAAATTATTTTATGTGATAACTCTATTCTGGACTCATTATACAAAGATGCTTATATAATGGTTTGATGAATTCTTCATCTTAACAACAGAAATTTTGGGCTCAATTGTGGTTGTAAATAAAGGATTAACTGTTTAATTAAGATGTATAATTTAATATATGTGTGTGTGTAATTTAAATTGTATGAAATAAATTGTATAATTAAATAATTAGTTATTAATACGTAGCACAGGCCTTTGATCTCTAGAGTTTAGGGTGCCCATTTCTGCAGTAAATTATGGCATTATTTTGAAACATAGCCAGTTCTCATTCTCAAAGGTGGGACCTGATGGCTAAGTTATAAATAGACCTGCTTTAACACTGGAGTACTACAGTAGGTATTACATCTAATCTTGTACCATCCCATGTTGGTCCCAAGAACCAACAGAGTTCACTCAATAATTATATATTAACTTACAGCCAATGATTTTTATTAATGTGTTGAAATATAAATTTCTTAGTTAAGCAAAGGCAATTGCTTATCTAAGCTGTAACTAGGCTAACCTTGCTTTTTAAAAAATGCTAAGAGGGCAATTTTTCTAGCATATTTAACTGGGGGAGGAGTTGCTGAGGATCTGTATGTCATTCCATAAATTGAGAGTGTCAAACCTGTGGCATTCCGAAGAAGGTTGATAAGATTGACAGCCTGGCTAGTAATTTGGATCTGGAATACAACACTAAGGATCTTCAGAGTCTCAACTCCTGCTGTAAAGTCATTTCTTTCAGACACCTTCAACTTTTGCTTCACTGGATTTGAGCGGATCTTATTTTAACAAATATAAGGTCTCTGGAACCGGCAGGAATATAAATGCCTTTTTTTTTTTGTAGACTAATTTTAACAATGAAATCCCAGGATAGGTTTTATTTCACAGTTTGATGCATCTTTATGACTTCTTCAAAATAGCAACTAATAAAGAATAATGAAGGTGGCAACGTTAAAAGACTAATAGAGATGTATTAAGTTTTCATCAGAAAAAGCCTAAACCTCAATACATTTGTTAACTTTTAAGCACAATACTCACATTCTCTCTCTCTCTCCCCCTCTATATAGCATTTGTGTTTGATGAAACAGAGTCTCTGGTTATCCCTGAGGGATATTTTCCAAAACTACAATCATAGGTTTCCAGTGCCACCTTCTGGAAAAATAAGCAATTACGAAGAAAAAGAATGCCGTAGTGTATATGATACAGCTATCATCATTCCTCTAAAAGGATTTTTAAAGTAACGTTCAAAATGAGAATGTATTTTAAAAAAGAAGTAGCCTATACTTGTAACTAGCATTTATACTGTGTTAGCATTTCTATTCTTTTATGGTTTTAATTGTACTCTTTTCTCATCCCTTTATTCCATGCTTTGTCCTAAATCACTAGTTAACCTGAAAGGTTTTTTTTCTGACTTCATTAATTATTTTATTCAGTTCTTGTAAAAAAAATAATTAATAGAGCCTATTTCCCATCTTCCATGTTTGTTCTTTCTTCTGAAGTCAGCATAAACTAGATATTATGGATAAATTAAATTTAATTAAGAGAAATGCAAATAAACGTGGAAAGGCACATATGAAAGAGGTATTTTTGCTCAGCCTTACATTTACAATGACTCCATAAGCAATACATTCATCTGTCTAGAGCAGAGGCCTCCAACCTTTTTGGGCACCAGGGACCGGTTCCGTAGAGAGGTTGTTCCATGGACCAGAGGGGGCATGGTTTCCCGTGCTGCCTGCATCCCACGGATGGGGCATCACTTGTTTGCCCAGCCTGGTTTCTGGAATGCTGTGGACCAGTGATGGTCCATGCACTGGAGGTTGGGGACCCCTGATCTAGAGTAATGTCTAGAAATAGATTGGGATGGTAATTCTTAGTCAAAGTAATTTGCAAACATGCTCAAATCCAGAAAGCCTTCTCTGATGCATCTCTTAAAAACTTCAGGTTATTCGACCTGAAAGCTACAATAGTGAGACGAGGCAGGAGGAGGCAAGAGAGAATAATATATAACTTATGACTCCGATTAGATGAGAATAATCTCATCTGTCCCTGACATTTAAAAAGCCCTTTTTCTCTTCTTTTGATTTTGTTCATGACTTGGAGATGAATGAAATATTATCGCTAAAATGCCGTAGTTAATATTTGATTGTATTCACTCAAGTGCTTTACATTTAAAAAATAGATTTAACCCTCCGACAAAAAAATCTATAAATTTCAGCCCTACTAACTTGATAAGCCATATCTGCTTATCCTCTTGAACAGGGCAGGAAGTTATAGCATGGATTCCAGACTAAAAAAACCTGACCCTTTCTGTAGATTATATACATTTCAGTGGTTTAGTAGTATAAACTCTAAAATAGTTTCACACAAATTCTCAAACTTTATTGAAAATAATTTGGAGAGGGATAAGAGGTTACTGCAGGTATATTAATACAAGGTTTCAATTTGTATTAATAATGCCAGTTTCTTCCTATGTTCAACATCAAAATAAATAAGAAAATTCAATTTAAAAAAAGCAATTAGACAAGGCGTTTCCTATAGACTCAATCATTTATTTTCACATCATATCGTAAGATATTTTTAAAAGCAATACTTGGCTTTAAAATACTGACTGCTTCATATAAAAATATAAGTAAAGTTTAAAAAGTAACATATGTTGACGGAGAACAGATTTTAGAAAATTTCAAGTCAATTATTGACTTTAGGTCATCAGCAAAAGAGCATAGCACAGAATGACATAATCATGAAAAGAGGTTATTTTAAAATATTTTTGACATTGTAATTTACAGAGAAATATTTGCTCAAATTTGCTCATGATTAAACTATTTGTACAGACCACAGCTTAAAGACTTTTGAAAAATAATTCCATATAAAAATTAAAAAACATAGATTTGACTGAATTGAAAATGAAAAATGTTTTCAAACAAAGTAAAACATATCATTATGATTAATCTTCTTCCGATTCAATAGGAAAATTACTTCTAGGTGATATAATAAATACTTGCTTAAATGAAGGATTTAAATCCTTTGAAACAAATCAGTGTGCAATAGTAAAATTGTCCCCAACTGATTGTTTAACAGGTGCTCTGTTTTAATAGGAAATTACAAAAAAGTAATGAAAGTTAAGTACATGCATACAAAACATCACTCCAATCAAATGCATAGCACACATAGAAATACATGTTTGCAAATTTGTAAGAAAATTATTCTTGAAAACGAATCATATGACTCAAGAAACCAAATTCAGGTCTAATCATTTCTGTATGTTGAGAATTCAATCTTAGAAGGCCATGCCAACCCTCAAAACCTAATAGATGTGGAAGAACATTAGGAGCAAAATGGACAACTTTCTTTTCTTACTACCTGTGGAGGCTGATACTATGAGTACTCAGGTAGCATTAGGAAATTGAGAGCAGAAAATATTTTGTCACTAGAGGGTTGCATTCCCTTGGCAGCACTTACTAGAAGTGGTAGGACCATCTCTTGTTGATGCATCTTTTTGTCTTTTGATACCTTCTACTCTCTCTCAAGCAACAAGCAGAGCTCTCAACAGATTTCCTGCAAGTTGTCAGATGGAGAACTTTAAATGCTACTTAGTTTTGATTAGCCCTAGCCATATGGCCATTGTGGGATTTTGTTTTGAATATAGTATGTCCACTACTAGATTGAAGCTTCAAAAATTTTAGCAGGGGGTTCTCTGCCCAGTTGCTGGGTAGCCATGGCCATGATGGGAGTGGCCTAGTTGGCCTCCTGCATCACGGTGGAGAGGTGTTTTTGTCCTCCTCGGGCTCTGGAGGCTTTCCTCGAGCCTCTGGGAGGGTGAAAACTGCCTCCCCAGGCTTGAAAGGGCTTGTTTCCGGACTTCCTGAACTTCTGGTAGGCCTGTTTTTCGCCCTTCCCGAGCCTTCGCATGCGCCCTGGACTTACCTGCATCGAAAATGGGCTCCATGGGGACTCCTGGCAGGGTGGGCGGGGCCAGCAGGAGTGGGATTTGTGGGCTCTCCGAACTGTACAGAATCTTACCTAGAGGTTCTCCTGAAACCCTGAGAACCCCCAGCAGCCCATCCCTGACATTACTCAAATGATCAGGGTAAAACCTGTGAGGTCACCATTGAGCTAAACTAGTGACTGGTAATTGGTTGCCTCTGGGTTACATCCAGTGTGTCAACTCTAAAGTGAGCCTGGCTGAAGCCATCTTTTCCTGCCTCATAGTTGCCACAAACTTTGGAAGGGGGAAGGGAGGGGGGAAGTAGATAGACTGGTCAAAACAAAGAGTTTTCTTATGGAAACCAAGGTCATCCCAATAGAGGAGTGAACAAGCAGTCTCCCAGCTACTTTCATTGGACAATATGACCGGTGACATCTGGGGAGGGAAATATTCATTCTTTTAATTAGGGGGGAAACCGCGGGAACTTTTAGAGTTGGTTTTTACTAGCTGTGCCGATATGATGTATCCAATAAACATGTTCTTTGAGGAAACTGCCTCGGAGTTTTGCTTTTGTCCGATGCATTACTCGGAACGCTGACACAGTGCTTGTCTTTTTTTTAATGTCAACCTTTGTCTCCAGTTTCTTCTTTGGCCACATAGTAATAGATGTTGGCTCAGGATATGTTCAATGCTTATTCCATTGGCAGTTTCTCTGCACTAGACTTTTTATGCAGAAACCACAGAGAACATGCAGCAGAATTTTTTTTTAGCTCATCATGTCCTTTGTGGTTTGTTCCTCATGACAAGATTCTTGGGAAAGAACCTGCTGAATGCAGCAGCTAAAATGGGGAAACGTGAACCAGCAGCAAAAACTTCTGATAGCACAACTAAAGAGGTACACAGGAACTTCCTCTTCCTCTCTCTCTGCAGCTCAGGAATAAGAAATTAATGGTGGGTTCTAAAATAGTTAAAACTCTCTCTTTGGCTAGGGAAGGGCTGCCTTTCTGTATCTGAACAAAGGAAAGGAAAACATTCTCAAAGCAAGCCCCAAACTAAAGACCAGTGTTTTCAAAATGTCTTTCTCCTTATGGAGGAGCTATGTTTCTTCCCATCCAAGCACCAGTAGGGCGAGCTTCTTTATGCAAGGCCCTTATGACATTCAAGGAATCAAACTTTATTGGAGAAAATAATGGCAGGACCAGTTCCAATTCTGAACCTGCTTAATCTGATGATCAATTAATTAGCAACGAAATGAGTTTCTGGGCAGAAATCTCCAAAGGGGAGTAAAAAAACTCAGGTTGGCAGACACAACCACACAATTCAAGCCTGCCCCCTTTAATGTATCATGAATGCATCACACATTAAAAAGGAGAAAAGCTTTGATTGTGAGGTTCTAATCACCCCCTTGACTTTGTAGATTCACCCTTATGGATGCCACTGTTTCTCCAAATGTGATTGTACTGATGTTTTTTGTTGTTGTTGTTGTTGTTGTTAAGTAAAACTGGGTCTTCTGACAAGATATATTCAGATTTAATCTTTATCTGTAATCTCTATCTTCAAGACAAAATGAAGGTGGGAAAATATTTAGTATTAATTTCTTTACACGCCTTTGATGCGTTTTTCTGGAGCTAACTTATTATTAAATGAAGAAACGAACAGCAGGAATCTTGCAAATGCCTCCAAAGGATTGGCAGTTCCAAACAGAAATTGAACTGAATGCAAATCTCAATCAATATTGTTTTCAAAATGGTGATTCATCATCATCATCGTCATTTTAGGCATTGTCTATCCACTGCAGAATGAAGGCCTCTTCCATATGTTTCCAATCAATACGGACTTGAGCTTTCCTTTGCCAGTTGGGCCTGCAATACTTGCTGATGTTGTCGCTCCATTTTGTTTTAGGTCTCTTTCTGGGATGCTTTTTATCAAGTCGGATCCATTCTATGACTGCCTTGGTCCACCTGCCATCAGTCCTTCTTGCTATGAGACCAGCCCATTCCCATTTCAATTCTTTTACTCCTTTGACAGCATCGTATATTTTTGTTTGTTCTCTAAATAGGATTAACTCTTATTTTTTGTATCCATTTCAAGGAATAAACTCAAATGAAAATAATGAAAATAGTCAGGGGGTGAAGCCCCTTTTGCTAAAGACTACACGATTCACTTAGCAACCATAGTGATTTGCTTAACCATGGCAAAAAAAATGCCATAAAGTGAGACATGGCTCACTTAACAACTGCCTTGCTTGGCAATGGAAATTTTGGGCTCAATTGTGGTAATAAATCGAGGACTATCTGTATAGCTATTTAGTAACTGATCCAGGAAGATGTTTCTTTAAATAAAAATTGCTCAAGAGATGTCTATAAACCTTACTGAAACATTGCTTTCATCCTGTGTAACGCATCTTGGATTTTTCGAGATTGCCTTTCAGGTTTCTGATGAAAGTTGGCATAATTATCAGCTGCTAATGTGAAGATGTCTGCATCGTTAAGAAAATCTATTCGTTGTCTTAAGAAATCTTGCAATTGGCAATCTGGTGGGAACATGTAGGGATTTTCTTGAAATGCTTGAACTTGGCTTACAACTTTTGCAATGTTTCTTAAAAAGAGAAAAGATGAAAGAAACCAGTCAGGCCTTTTTTTTTTTTTTCATATTTGATAAAGTAGGGAAATAAACCCTGTGTTAGGCGCTTAATATTCAATTTTTAAAAAACAAATTTATATAAAGCATTCTACAATAAATAATCAAAACATTCCATTTATCTTGCCTTTCATGATTTCATAAATAATATGAAATAGAATATGTTTTTAACGTTATTGTTTAGCTATATTAACCTGCAAGACTGTATTCCATTTTAATAAATTCCATGCCATAAAAACGTTACCTAAGTTTGGCCCACTTGTGTGTGCCATTTCGCATCGTAAATCCTCCAGTTTCAAGTTGCTGTATGTGCATAGCTAGTATGTGAGCCGATGGAATTGTTGGTAATGTTTTAAATCTCTCCCCTTCCATTAAGCACAAGCTGTCACTTTTTAAAAATACCTGAAATAATAAACACAGACATGCAGACAGACCTCTTAGAACCGGGCATAACCATTGATGGCAAAGTCTTTGCTATGTTGTAACAAACATATTTGTATAATATATAAAGAGAAAAGACTTAGAATTGGGAACGATAATGGATATATGTATATCATACACTGTGTAATATATAACGTAATGAATGTATAAAAATGTCTTATATCTGGATATGGATTTTTATGCCAGATTTCAGTCCTGGAGGATATAAAGAGCAATTGCAAAATGTTATCCTTTCAAGGAAACACAAGTGATCCAGTTCTTTGGAGGAGCAAATACTGCCTATTACAGTGATGGCTAACCTTTTTGTCGTTGCTTGCCAAAAGCGGGAGTGGGGGGGGAGTGTCGCAAGCGCATGTGCCCACACCCATAATTTAATACGCTTCACCCCCGCACATGTACACACGATGCCCCAGCGGAGCGCCCCACACTTTTGGCAGGAGATGGCATGGTGGACCTGGTAGGGCCGTTTTTCGCCCTCCCCAGGCTCCAGAGGCTTTCTAGGAGTCTGGGGAGGGCGAAAACGTCCTCCT
>JANHFK010005082.1:16654-38023 GCA_036250565.1 Sibynophis collaris | reverse complement strand
CCAGGGGGGTGGGGAAGGCTGTTTTCACCCTCCCCAGACTCCTAGAAAGCCTCTGGAGCCTGGGGAGGGCAAAAAAACAGGCCTACTGTGCCCACCGTGCCATCACATGCGAAAAGCGGAAGGAGCGTGGGGGAGTCCCATGTGTGGGGCGCATTGAATTATGGTGTGGACATGCACCCGTGTGACACCCACCCGGCTCCCCCTGCTTTTGGCATGCGGCGGCAAAAAGGTTAGCCATCACTGATATATATAATACTTTACTGTTCAAACCACATCGATGTCAGGATTACTATATATTAGATTCTTTCATCTCATGAGGAGAAGCATTAGAAGCATCATGAATTTAAATGACCTGAGATATATGGCACCTTCAACTAAAGCAAAGCTAAATCTTAAATCTGATTGCTGTGTACAACACAGTAATAACATTAGCACAACCTTCTCCAGCAGGCTCACTTCTGAGCCAGTTTCCCAAGGATATAAATCTTTACTTGAAAAATCCCCATTGCTCCTCTTCTCCTTTATATCTAGCAGGACATAAAGGTTATTACTTCACAGCTTAACTGCTGCAGGTTTATAGGCATTAGTATCATTGAATGTAAGGCATGCCCACTAACTATTTCATACCTTTTGCTTCCTCGCTGCCACTCAGAAAGGTATTTGGTTTGCTTTGGGAAGTCTTGCTCAAATATTCTGGTTCATTAATTCTGAAAATGAGGGAGAGTGCAAGAGATGAACATCTGAATACATATTCATAAATGAAATACTTTGGGAGGTGGAAAACTTCAAAGATTAGCTAAAGTATTTGCATCTTCCACCAGGTGTATTGTATGAGTGCACTTCAGTCAAAAATGAAAAAGCTTCAAAGCTTTTAGACATTTAAAATACATGGGACTTTCTCCAGTGGAACAACTCTCATACGGTGGCTAGCCAAGGCTCAGATAAAACATTAAACAGGTAGAATCTCATCAAGATGTGAATGATAAAACTTTAAATGCATGTGGCCAATTTTGCCACCTGTTCTCTCCAGACATCTTCACTACAAGGCTATTAAAGAAAAAAAAACCCAGCCTATCTTTATGTTGATCCAGGCTTTCAAATATTTATCTGTTCCCTGATCTAGCTACTTTCTTCACTATATTTGAGAAGGTAGCAGTAATCCAAAGTAAAATGAGTTTGCCTTTTGCGCTACATTTGCTACTCCCAAGTGATTGCACCAAAGAAATTCCCAGTCATTCAGCTTTCATGTTTTCTGAAGTCTCCCCTTAGTTTCTTGTCAGAGCGGAATTGCAACACAAATGTTCAATAAATGAAAATAGAAGTCAGCAGCATTCAGAAAGTCATTTTGGACATTAATAACATATGGTGGAAAGAGGTCTGAGGAAGTATACAAGCTAGATAATGTGTGCATCAAACACTGCACTACTTCTAGCAAATCTGTAAGCAAAGTCTTGTTCCATAATAGGTATATAGCTGAGACATATACCAGAAATTACCTTTCACTGCCCAACCCTTCTGTTTATTTACAGATAGTCCTCAAATTACAACCATAATGAAGCCTGCCCATTACAGTTGTAAGTCATAATGGTTATAAAACCTATCTTATGATTTACTTTGCAGCGGTCATTAAACGAACACCACCATTGTTAAGCAAATGATTTGCTCTGGGCATGATTTTGACGAAAAGCAGAAGTGTTGGTTTTCAGCAAAACCATCATATACTGTGGTCACATGACCATAGGACTCTGCAAACAGTTGTTAATGTGGCCATGTTGCCAAGTGCCCAAAGTATGATCGTGTGTGTGTGTGTGTGTGTCTGTGTCTGTGTGTGTGAGAGACAGAAAGAGAGAGAGAATTTCAGATCTAGGTTGTAAGTCCCCTTTTCCAGGTAAGTTGAAACTTCGAACAGTTGTTAAGTGACTACTTGTAAGTCTGTACATGTTTTTTTTTTAATCTTAATCTTAAAATTAAGATTAGTTTTAATCTTCCTCCTTTATTCTCCCTTCATTGCTTTGAAAACGTTGGTTTTAAAACAAAAATAATTATTTTGCGTTCGGCTTTTAGAAACTTTATCTTGGGGTTTAAATAATTTTGTAAAAATGCAGGTATTACTTAGGTGTATTCCTGAGATGAGGAATCTTAGTGACAAAATAAAATAAAATATGGGGAAAATGTGTAATTGTCCTTATATGGCAGAGAAAAATGGGGAAAAGGAGGAAGATTAGTGATATTCCAAAGTTTGCTCTGTCTTCATGGAGGGAAAAATGAGACCATCTGACCTAACAAAAACCATGTCACACATCTTCAACACCAACAATTCTTCAGCATAAAAATCAATGTTAAAAAGTCTCCAGCAGATTGATTGAAAGCCACCCCTCTAGTATTCTATCCTGACCTTTTGACAAACAATATATGCAATACAAACAGTCTTCCCGTCTTTTCTGTCTCTAAAGTTGCCCTGTATGTAGACAACATTTGGCATATATGCTAATGAACCATTTGGAGACTTAATCAGAGAACAGACATGCAAGGATGTTCTTTGTCACTATCCACCAAATTAGTCATGAGAAACACTGCCAAAAAAACCAGGCGTTTGTGATATAAGCTGTTATTTTTTTTTAAAAAAAAAAACCCAGCCATATGTTTTGAGTCTGTCTTGCACTTAATGCTGAAATTAAAAAGGCAGACAACTTTATTATGTGCTCAATGAAGTTTTGGAGTTAATATATTTGTATCTAACTAGTCTCCTGAGAACATACTGCATAGCTGGAACAAAAGAGATTCCAGTTTGATTGCAAAGCAGTTTGTGCTCACAACTGAGTGTTTTATAGTCTCTCCCGAGTCTCTTTATGTTTACGTCCGTGAATCCATGTTTATGCCTATACAGATGTGCCTATCAATTTAGGCTCCTACACAATTCTTAAATGCCACAGTACAAGCCTACTCAATGACTTTCTCAAGTATTTGTTCCTCCTTTTTTAAATCGCAAAGATTAAACATTGGGCTGGTGGTTCAGGGATTACAGTACTGACACGGTTGTGAAAAGTGTAGGAATTCAGAATAATGGAACATGCCAGATGGCAACCGGATATTCGTCCGATGTCCATTCTGAACTGCCAGTGAAAACAGTAGCCAATATATATTCGAAAGTCCATTTGGATAGATGGGTGCTGGGAATGGTGGAGGAGTTAAAACAGCAAACGGAACAGTAAGATAAGCAAAAAGCAAAATTGGTGTTAAAAGGTAAAATGCAAGCATCACTTGCCTGTCAGGTAAAGGAGTTCTACCGTTCGCTGCATCATAAAGATTTGCCAGCAATTTTTCTTCCCAGTGAAGTCCACAAAATTTCTCAGAAACTGCATTACAGAATGTATTGTATTGGAGATCCTTTAAAGTGAATATATGTGTGCCTGATTTAAAAAAAAATAGTGAGTTATGTTTAAAAAATGGTTAGCTTATTAAGGTTTATTTCTCCCCCTCTCCCATTTCTTCCCAGTGTTGGTTGAAAATAAAAAAGTCCTATTCCTAGGAAGACAACAGTAAGTCAAACAAAAACTGCAGAGGCCAAGATTTTTATCCTATATGTGACTTGCATATTAAAAACACATAGCAAAGTTTGTTGAGGTATCCACTTGATAACTGGAAAAAAAAAACCTGTCTAAATTACAACATAAAAGAAAAATAATTAAGCGGTTTTTAAAAAGTTTTCTTCTTTATAACATTTCCACATTGGTATACATCCATTATATATCCATTTTCCCCCCTTACATCAATTTACCTTTATCTATACATGTGGTTCCATTAACTTTTATACTTATTAACATATTAACATACTAGATTATAATCCTTCATTTTGTGTCGTTTCTATTTATACAGATTTGTTACTAATTTCTAACTCCTAAATCTTCTTCATTTCATCTTTTCTTAACTTTTGCACCTATCCTCTAACCATTCATACCATACCACACTGTTTCTCCTTTATCTTTTATTTCTTTTGTCAGTCTATCCATCTCAGCGCATTCTAGAACTTTTCTTATCACATTTTTTTGACATGTCTTATTTTGCTTTCTTTTTTTTAGTATTTTCAGTCTGGTATGAAAATATTAAAGCCTACCTATAGACAGGGCTTCAGTAACATCCTGAGATTTATCAAATGCAAACTCTTGTTGGATAAGTTGCACAACGCTCTCCAAGGCAATATTCTGTGTTCCTTTATTCCGCTGAGAAGTTTCTAGGACGAGTGAACCAGTAGAATTTTGATCGAGTGAGGTATCCTGTGCGTGATCCGATAAAAGGAATCTACCCTCTGCATTTGTATTGGGTTTCTTACAGGATACAAGGCACGGATTACCTTCATAGCGCTTGGTTTGAGTCTCTTTATTAATTGCCGTTGGCATTAAATCACCCATCTTTGCTTTGATGTCCCAACATTTATTTTGTACATCACCAAATTGATCTTTAATCGCATTACTTAGGGATGAATTTGTTTGTAAGGCTCCGTTAGCATCATAGGTCATTGCAGGTTCTGAAAGGAGCAGATGTAAACTCGGAAAACAGTTGTAAGTTGCTTTTGAATGGAGGGGTTTATTGGGTATTTGTTCTGATATAGCTATCTGCACGGGTACGAGGGTCAATACTCTTGTCTCTGGGTCCTGTTTTAAAAGGAAATTATTTACAAAAGTCATACTAGATGGGACAATAGACTCGGGACTAGCCGAGGGAGATGTTTCCAAAATGCATTTCTCTTGAGACACATATAAAGAGTCAGAAAGTGGTAAGCTAAAGTCAGAGGAACTAGTATTGCTTGGAGATTGCTCTTCAGAATCCTTTTGCTGTAGTATTTTCGGTTCTTCTTCATTCTGCTCCGGAGCATCAGGCATCATACAGGTAGTAGACAGATTCGAAATTTCATCTGTCTTATTTTCACTGTCATTACTTGAAGGTATTGGACTTCTGCTACTCACAGATGCTATTCTTGTCATAGTTTCACAGTCTACCACGGGGGTTGCAATGGCATCTCTGGAAAGTAAGAAGATGATTTATAAGATTCACTTTGACAAGGTGGCTGCTTTATTCTACAAGGTTCTGGGAAAATTACTGTATATCAATGTGATTTTTCATCTATTAATGGTAGTAATTCTTGCTAAAGCAATTTCAAGAGCTGAAAGCTTATCAGTGTGGAAACAAAACAGTAGTGGTTTATGGGTAATGGAGGTCTATTCTAGGTATCCAGAAGCATGTAACTTTGCAAATTAAAAGAACACATGATACGAAAACATTCATATATCTCATACACTATACTAGGAGCTCAGATATTTAACTTCTCTTGTTGAAGAGAAAAACTAAACATCAACAAATACAGGTAGTCCTCAACTTACAACAACTCATTTAGTGATCATTCAAAGTTACAATGGCACTAAAAAAAGTGACTCATGATCCTTTTTCGCACACATGACCATTGCAGCATCCTCATGGTCAGGTGATCAGAATTCAGCTGCTTGGCAACTGACTCATATTTATGACGGTTGCAGTGTCCTGGGGTCATGTAATCACCTTTTGGAACCTTCTGACAAGCAATGTCAACGAGGGAGCCAGATCCACGTAACAACCATGCCTCTAACTTAAACAACTGCAGTGATTCACTTAACAACTGTGGCAAGAAAGGTCGCAAAATGGAGCCAAAGTCACTTTACAAATGTGTCACTTAGCCACAGAAATGTTGGTCTCCATTGTGGTTGTAAGTGAAGGACTACCTGTATAGGCTCATGGTTGGCAGCCAGCCCCAATCAGAGCTTCAGGACAGCAGTGTAAAGTTAATAGAAGCTCTGGGGAGAAAAAATAATCCCCAATAAAAAAAGTTGTGTAGAGCTGGGTGCCCCAATCTGTGGGCCACACCCCACTACCAGTCCGTTATTTGCAACTGGGCTGTGTGATTTTCTAGCTAGTACACACGTGTTTGTGCACAGCCCCATTCATGTGAGCATCGTGGGAACTCGTAGACCCATTCGTACAAGCGTTGTGGGCACTTGTGGCCCCACTCGCGTGAGTATCACAGGCACTCAGAGCTTCACTCGCATGAGCATGGCGGATAGTTGCAGCCCCACTCGCATGAGCATCACAGGTACTCGCGGTTCCACTCACGCATATGCCTGCCCCTCCCACAAAACCATCCCCTCTCCCCCCCCCCTCTCCAGGCCCCCAATCCAGAAAGGTTGGGGAACTCTGGCGTAGAGTTCAAAGCAGGAGCGTTCTTGACATTTTGCCCCAAGAGTTAAGATAAATGTAGGAGAATAAAAATATTCACTTGGTAAGTCCATACAACAGATAGTCCTCAACTTATAACTAGACACTTAACAACCATTCAAAGTTATCACAGAATAACCAAACAATACTTATGACCCAATTCTGAAATTCCAATAGCTGCCCCTCCATGGTCACATGACCACATTTTTGGCACTCAACCACTGGCCTGCATTTACAACCCTTTGCAGCTCCCTTTGGTCACAGGCTGTACAACATTTTGCCAAAAAACTGGTGTTTACTCCCCCCCCCCTTGCTAAATGTTGCCTTTTTTGGCTGTTAAGAAAAATATGATTAAAGAATGTAATGCACAGCATTCTAAATGACTTGATTTACATATAATGTCTTGCAACATAATTTTATTTTATTTTGTAAACTTATATTCTTTTAGCATGATTTGAAGGGGATTTATTTGAAAGGAACTGTCATTAAAATTAACCAGACTCAGTTGTGGCAAATTAAAGACAGAACTGAAAACATCCAAACTTCAACTTGTTGATAAAACTAGGAATAAAGGAACAGACCCTGGGGAGGGGGGATTTAAATTTGTTTCTCTCTGCAAAAATCAGAAGATCTATATGATGTGATTAGCTTCATCTCAGTGCAAATGATGGTATCGTAGTATATAATAAATGTTAACTTGCCTCCCATTCCATGGAATTAATCATTGCCTGGACAACACACAACCAGACTTACATTTCATGATTTGCCTTCTGATGCAGAATAATAGGCTTAAAATGAGTTGCTGAAGAAGTGAAGGCATTTGGCAACGTGATCCTTTCTCTGTTTAAAGGTGACTGGCAAGGAACTGGTCCTTTTACTGCTATCAGTTTACTTTCATTGCTCATAGGCAAAAATCCTGAAAGTGGGAACACAATTAACAAGAAAAAGATGCACACTGTTTAAAGAAAAGCGAACAACAGTTGACCACAAAAAAATAAAGTCTCTAACATGTTTGGCCACATATACTTCGATTTTTCTTATTAAAAAGGAATCAGGAACAGCAAGGTATTTAGAATAAAATACTCACCTAAGTTAGCATTTTCCGAGCAGCTTTCATTGTGAAAAGGCCAGCTAACATTAAAAGAATCCTCTCCTCTGAAGTCCTATCAGCAGAATAATGAACGATGAGAAAAGTAAAGTTTTAGAAATACTGTTTTTAGCATCCATGCACACAATTGCAGGCACTCCCCAACACCGAGAGAAATAGAAATGTTTCCTCTTCTCTGCCTAAGGGCCTAAATTCTTTATACTTCCAATTTCAAGGAAGTCAGAAGAATAAAAGATAGAAGGAAGTCCTGGAGCTAAATGCCAGTTCTAAATCTAGGCTATTTAGAATGGTTTTCCTATTGTGAATGATAGTTGAAGCTCCTCTGTACTATTATCTAGATTTTGTATAGGCTGCTTTTAACCTCTTTTACCTCAAAGATCCCAATGCATTAAAAAAAAAAAAGAAGTTAAGTTAGTTTTCCCCAAAGCAGAGGGAAAGAAAAATCAGGTTATAGGAACAAGAAATGTTAGGTTACTGGAATACTTATTTTCTGTTGCTTGAATCAATTGGCAGTCCAAATGGCCTTTGAAAAAGTCCAAGAGCGCCAAAAAACTTTCGAAGGATGGAAGGACGGAAGAAATACGTATACATATACATGTAAAGGTAAACGTTCCCCTCCACATATGTGCTAGTCACTCCTGACTCGAGGGGGCGCTGCTCATCTCCGTTTCTAAGCCGAAGAGCCAGCACCTTCCAAAGATGTCTCCATGGTCATGTAGCCGGCATGACTAAACGCCAAAGGCGCACGGATCGCTGTTACCTTCCCACTAAAGGTGATCCCTATTTTTCTACTTGCATTTTTTACACGCTTTCAAACTGCTAGGTTGGCAGAAGCTGGGACAAGTAACGGGAGCTCACTCCATTACGCGGCACTAAGGATTCGAACCGCTGAACTGCCGACCTTTCAATCGACAAGTTCAGATTCTAAGCCACTGAGCCACCACATCCCTACACATATACATACACACATACACACACATTCATATTCTCTCCTACTCCAGTTCTGGTGCTATAGCAACAGCAAAATAGGGGGAGGGAGGGGGAGACTTGTTCATCAAGTCCCTCCTCTCACACCATAATATTGCCATTTTTATGAAGGATGTAATTTTAACAGGAAAGATACCAGCCATTAAAGCAGGGGTGTTCAACCTTGGCAACTTTAAGACTTGTTTAAGACCACATTAGAGTCTTTTTCTTAAAGATTACTTGAACAAGATAGCGCCTTAGATGCCTTTCTGATTGTAATAAATTCTATTCTTTGCCACTGGAGATGCCTGAAAATATTGAATTCCAAATATATGCTCTGAGTTTATTTGCTAATGATTAAAATGTTGGAATGCTTAAAGTATGGTTCTCAAATTTTCCACTCATTCCCTCCCACAGAGTTTTTGCTGAGAAAATGAAATTAAGGGATAACACCTCATATACTTCTTTGGACTCTCTGAGAAAAGCCAGATTATAAAAATTTTAGAATATATAACCTGCTTCACAAGATACTGTTATATATTTATTCCTTCATTGGCCTAGAATAAAGCAAGAGCAAGAATGATATGGAAAGGCTGAATTTATTATGAGCACGCAAATCAGCCAAGATCTAATTTGTGATTTGATTTGAGCACTCAATATGATCCGAATGTACAGTGTGATAATGCACAGTTTAAAAAGCTGAATCAAATCTATCAAAGTTATAGTAGAATAAAATGTATATCTGCATGCACAGAAATTCACTGATTTTTTTCAAGTCAATTCAAATATTTGATTCAATTCAATGGTCAAATCACCTTCAAATGTAATATCTGATCTGAAGCTGTGGTGCTATTTATTGCACTTTATTGTAATTACAATATTATACCTATTGGAGTAATGGTCATTACTGAGCTGTACTTTAAAGTCCAAATAGAGTTTAGGTATTTTAGAACACAAATATGTGATGTTAATGTTTTCATAGTATTTGGATTCTGTAATTTGGAATCATTGTTAAGATAAGGTAGTGGAAATGTGAATAGTTTCTATAATTATGGTCTATAAGAAGACTTAAAATAAGTCTTGAAAACAGTTTAATTATTCTATGGTTTATTTAAACAAAACTTGCATATGGATTATTAAAACTGCAGTAATAATAAAACTTAAATAATATTAAAAGAATGTATGAAGCAAAGTTAATTTTAGTCTGAATAGACTGAACTTTGCTGGAATAAAATGTAGACATATGCACACCCCACCAAAAATACATACCTGAAACGCCACTTTTGCTAAAACTTCTAGAATCATCCTGCTGCTGCTATTTTGTTCAAGCAGATAACTACGGCAAATCTAGAAATATGAAATTTCACGTTGAATTACAGACACTAAGAGAGAGGAGGTGTGTGTTAAAAAAACTAGGCGTTTTCAAAATAATTTGAATTCACGGAGAAACTTTATTACAATTAAATCAGAGTTGCTCAAAATTAATAAAATCCCATGAAGGTGTGTTGATAACAGCCATTAGGGCAACCACACAAATTGGATTGCAACCCAATATAAATTTTTATTTGCTACTTAAGCTGGTTTATGGAAATAAAAAATGAAAATTAAATGGCTGAATTTAATTCACCTTAATTGCATCTGCTAAAGAAGGGCGGTCTTCTGGCTTGCTTCTTGCCATATTCAGAAGAAAATGTTTCAGTTTCCCTGGCAACACCAATTTGTGATCAGGTGGGAAATTGCTTCTTGCTGCTCTCCACAAAATTGCAGCCATACAGTAAATACAGGCCTGTGAGAAATAGCACCGTGAAAAGGCAGCTTAGTCACCTAGCAAGCTTCACTTTATTTTCTCCTTGTTCTTGAATACACATGGTTGAACATCCAAATCAACATGAAATAGGGGTGTTGTTAAAATCATAACTGTCCAACAGATGAATCACAAGCTTCAGATCAAATATCTATGGAGATTCTCAGTCATCCAGGTCATGGCTGTCCCAAGGATGCTTTTTCAAAAGGCAACTGGAGGCAACTGGACTTTTCCTTGAAGATGTTTTGCTTCTCATTCAAGAAACCTGTCAAAACTGAAGACTCTTCTTAGGTGAGAAGTGAAATGTCTTCAAGGAAAAACGAAGTCCAGTTGCCTTTTGAAAAGCACCTTTGGGTTCAGATCAAGTAAATAAGTCTATTCTAGGGATATGATAGGTTGACACAAGTAAATGTAATAATGGACTTTCCTTCATCACCAAACCAAGTCACAAACACCTATTAATGAGTTGATCTCCAAATAAATCATTCAGCGATTATAATATGGAATAAAGTTGAAAATGTGCACTCTAGCCTTTCAGGGCTTGACAATAAGGAAGCTCCTTACATGAAGCTCAGTCTTATCAATACTTGAGAAGCTCTCCAATTACTGGAGGAGATTATGGATGTTTGATATCCAATTATTGATCCAAAGACATCTGAACAATCCTGTGTATATCAACTCAAAAAAATGGCAAAAACGGGATAAAGATCAAATTATATAAATGTCAGCCTCACCAAGTAGTCCACAAATCAATTTCATAGGTAAAATAAGACTTTTGTCTTGAGAGTAGCTACACCAGTAGTGGGTTCCTACCGGTTCGGTCCAGCTCTTAGAATCGGTAGTAATGGTGGTGGGAGGCTCCGCCCACCCACCTGGATGTCATCAAGACGCTCTACACATGCACTAGCACGCTTCTGTTGCGAACCAATAGCGAAGGTAAGTAGAACCCGCCTCTGGGCTACACAGACTCATGCAAGTGTAATTGTTCTGTACCTCCTCCTTCTTCTTACACCCATGTGAATTAGGGAGGTATTTGTCTGAGCCACTTAAGCATTGCTTGTTTTGGACTTAAGCCATGATTTTCTCCTTGTCACTTTGGTAACAGATCTGGCCTGTCTGACAAAGTCATCATCTTCACTGTTTACTTTAAGTTAATGTTCCAATTCCTGAGACGCATCTCTGGACATTTAGCTCACTCTTAACATTCTTTAAGACATCTATCTGTATCTCTATTGTTTTAACATTCCCACAGAATATATGACTGACTTATTAATTTTTCCCAGCAGTAATTTTATTCCATTCATTCCATTCCACACCTTCACATATTGATTAATTACTGGCCTTCTTCAGATCCACTTTTCACAGATTTTTAAATCTTAATTATTTCTCATTTTTGTCAACTATATTATTTGCAACTATATTTTTCTTCTCTGTATAGGTGAGAGTTGAATGAAAAATAAGACGACCAATCTTATAAGTTACCAGAAAATAGCAAAGACATACGTACCAGTGTACAATGAAGTGTGCAGAAGATAATTTTATGTGTTTTATATTAAGGCTTATAGGCAGAACTTCCACTTTTCAAAAAGGATACTAAAAAACAGACAAAATTGCAGCATCCTGAAATATAAAGAAACTATGTACAGATAGTATAAATCTGGATACAATTTGTCTTGGAGTATAGCCCTTTTTAAAGATGAATCTTCATTAAAATATAACACAAAGTATACACATCATATATTTTAATACCTTTTCAGTAACACAACCCTCTTCTGCTGCCTCAGGAGCCAAGTAAAACCTATCCAACGATTCTAAAAAATAAAACAAAATGCAATAGCCCTTTTAATTTTTGAAACCAAATTAAATGAAACTTAGAAATATTTACAGCGGCATGTATTTTACCTTCATTTCCATATGAAACAAAAGAAATTCTTCCATCATGGTTGATTACTATAGAATCCAAACATAAATATGCTGGAAAATAGACAATAACATTAACAATATTAACAGGGCTTATAATATCACTGACATCTATTTTGATTATTTGGTTATAAGACAGAATAATTAAATTCTGAAATGTTGAATTCTGACAGACTAAAGTTTACTGTTATCCAACCATAGGTCCATTAGAAGCTTAGGCAGCCACTATGAGATCGAGTGTCCTTGATACATTTTGCTGGCTGTGGGATTCTGGCAGTTGAAGTCCATACATCTCAAAGTTGCTGAGAAACACTGTTCTATTTAATAACTAGAGGATTTTCTTGTAGTGCTGAGTTTATGTGGGAATTAAAGTAAGATGGCCTAAATCTCTCATCCCTTCAGGTAAACCTAAGGAGCAGATTTGTAGAGCAAAGAAATTTTGCTCTACAAAATTGGCATGTTGGTGCATTGTAGGACCTTCTGGTTGGATATACTGTGGTTGATTGCATAGTGGCTAGCACTTTTGGGTTATCCAAAACCCCAGGGAATTTGAATATATAACATGGTGCCTTAAGCAATTGTCAAGCTTATATTAGTTTGATTTTTAAAAAACAAAAACAAACAAGCATAAAAAGGTAGATTTCTTCAAAATGCCAAAGCTGCAAATAAGATCATTGTCTGTGGCAAAGTTTATGAAGTGCTAAACAAGCATTAAGAACATTCATGCAAGCCCAGAATTCTGAAATGAATAGAGAAGAACCTATTAACAATCTGTACTGATAGTGGAATTTTTACCTGCCAGATGAATACACAGATGCTCACCTGAGTTATTATTACAGAAATAAGCATCTTAAGATATTAAATAGCTATGTTAAAACCTCCCAAACCATGCCTTTACTTTATAATTCCTTTGTGGTATTTGGTGGCATGGAGACAATGACTTTATAGTCGTAATAAAATAGAAATGGGATGAATTATTAACTATATGTATTCATGTGTCATTACACACAGTTTAAGATTCTTGTTCAAGAATGCCTTAAAGATATATCAATCTACAAAAAGGAAGGTGTGAAATATTCTAGCAACTGAGGTTCCTACAAATTTCCATTACATAAGTGATAAATAATATCCAAGTTATAGTCAACATTAAAATAGTTTAATGTTTATATTACAGTCCATTTTTTTATTGTAAGGGTCAAATAGTCCCTTATTCTTTCACAACCACTTTTTATTAGCTGGTTGGCTACGAGGTACAATAGGAAGCCAAAATGCATGTCTCAAAAGTATCAATTCACTCCACACTGAGTGCATTGAAAAAATGAAGCATGTTGTAAATATTAAAATAACAAAATATATTAGTTAAAGAAAAAATAGCAAAGGTCGTACCTGGATAATCCGTATATGTCTCCAGAGTGATCAAACATTCATAGCATAAAGCCCAGAGTTCATAATCTTTCAAGGGTTTACCGTACTGTATTAAGAGATGTTTCAGAAAAATACACTGAAAGCAAAATGTTAAGGAGAGTTGAGAAACAAAAAGTGTGTTAGAAGCCATATTCATTACAATGTGCATTAAAGTTAAATTACAGTATATGCATGTTAATGTATAAACATACCGTATTTTTCAGAGTATAAGACGCTCCAGAGTACAAGACACACATTAGTTTTTGGGGAGGAAAACAATGCTGCTGCCTACCAGCATCCATCAGTATTCATCTGGCTAGCGTCCTTGCAGCAAACAGCCTGGTCAGCTTCATCATGTTATCGCAGCCTGATTTAGTATGAGCAGCTTATTGGTAGCTGGATTGGCCTCCCGGAATACCGCCAATCAGCTGTTCCAGGCGGTGGGGATAGCCACAGCCAATTGCCGCCTCTGCGCGTCACGTTTTTGGCCTCCACAAACTAGGTGGAAATGTCTGCGTTTTATACAGCCAGTTCCAGGCGGCGGGGATTAGCAGTGATGGTGGTGTGATCTCCACTGCCTGGAACTGGCTGGAAATGCAACATGCGGAGGCCAAAAATGCAACATGCAGAGGCAGAAAACGTGACATGCGGAGGCGGCGATGTGCTGAAAACGCGATGTGTGGAGGCTGAAAATGGCCAAAGGCTGGGGGCCAGTGGGTAGGCGGGGCTACGGCAATATTTGCTGTATAAAACGCAGACATCTTCGCCTAGTTTTAGGGGTGGAAAAAGTGCTTCTTATACTCCAAAAAACACGTAAGTTATTGCATTTATGATATAGGTCAGGAGTGTCAAACTCGATTTCATTGAGGGCCGCATCAGGGTTGTGTTTGACCTTGAGGGGTGGGGAAGCTGGCCAGGGTGGCATGGCCAGCTCTATGTCACTCCTGTGGGGGCACCCGCAGGAGTCCCTGGCAGCCAAAAATGGAGCTCAGGAGCCCGTTTTTGCTGGCAGAAGCACCGCAGGCCAGTCCTTCTCTGTTTCCAGGGCAGCTCCATGGGCCAGATCTAAGCACCCCATGGGCTGGATCTGGCCTCCGGGCCTTGAGTTTGACACCCCTGATATAGGTGATACCTCTTCTCAAAATACTAGCACTTTTCTCACTTTCTCCAAAAATGCATACAGTAATGCCTTACTGCCTTCGATATAAATATGCGAAAGAGTTACTTTTATTATACTATTTTATCATACAATTTTAAAGTTTCATGTTCTTCTCTAGCAAAAAAAAATGTGAATAAGGCAACCGAAAATGCACAGAAAAGTTATTTTGAAGGTTACTTTTTTCCACCTTGATTGACTATGAAATAGGACAGAATCCTATTAAAACCACTAATATTTATCCTGCCTTTATTATGTTTATGAATAACTCAAGGTAGGGAATATATCTTTTACTCCTTCCTCTTCCTATTTGAGTTGCAACAATCCCCTTGTGATTTGAGTTGGTTGACAGATAGTGACTAGACAAACCCAGTTGGCTTTGAACCCATGGTGGCACTAGAACTCACAATCTTCCAGTTTCTAGCCTGATGCCTTAACCACCAGTTCAAATTGGCTCATACTACACACTGAGAAATCATTTGGCTTAGTAGTTTTAAAAATCAGGGTCAGACTCTGCAACAAGCCAGCAGAAAAATAAAATGTTTTCTTGGACCACAGATCGATAGTTTTGCTATAAGAACAGCAGCAAGCACAGTCAAAACAAAAGGATCTTGCAACCAGGAATGACAAAAGCAATAACAACACAGGAAGAAAAGTAAGAAATGAATTGAGCAGGATTGTAGTTGAGTGATATGAGAAGACCGAGACAACTCTTTCCCTAGGGGAGGGGTCACCAACCTTTCGGACCTCAGGGAGCACTAAATTCATAATTTTAAATCCAGCGGACCACTAATATGATTTTTCAAAAAAAGATAAATAGTATTTAGTGCAATATAAAAAATGCAAATCATTTTTCTATGGACCACCCAAATTTTCTCATGGACCACCAGTTGATGACCACTGCCCTAGGGTTCCCGGCTGTGTTTTTTAAATCATAAGTAGCGTTTTCTGATGTGAGATGGTCTCCTAGTGTCCTTGCCTTTTCTGGTTGAGACAACTAGCCTGAAACCTGGTTAGACAGAGGAAGCCCTCTGTGCTCACCTACCCAGGTCTTGGTGATACATGCCAGGGACCTCTTCTTCACCACTATTAAGCTCTGGGGGAGCATGGTCTTATTACCAACAGGGTTGGGATTCAACAGAATTAATTGGAATCCAAGGACTCCAGTAATCTAGCATCCAGAATCCTGGGTCAAGGTAGGTAGGGAAGGGTAGAAGAAGGAATTGGAATTTAGAACATAGAATAATAGATATGGAAAGAACTTCAGAGGTCTTCTAATTCAACCCCCTGCTCAAGATAGGAAACCTTCTACTATCCCAATCAAATGACTGTCCTGTCTATTTTTGAAAACCTCCAGTGGCAGAGCATCCACAACTCCAGGAGACAAGCTATTCCATTAATTGTTCTCACTGTCAGAAAAATTCTTACTTCTAGGTTGGATCTCTCTTTAACAAGCTTCCACCCATTACTTGTCCTGCCCTCTGGTTCTTTGGAGAATAAGTCAATCCTTCCCTCTCTGTGACAGTCCCTCAAGTACTGGAGACAATCCTTTCTCTATGATCCTCTCCTGGCCTTCCAACCCTTTTGCTTGTCACATGCACAAACATTCCCATTCTCCAGTCCTCTGATGCCTATGCAGGCCTTTTTCCTGCCTATTGCTGATTTCTCTGCTGTCTACCATTTCTTCAGAATGGGGTAAAGGAGACTAACTTACCACCCTGTCCCCAAGAGATCCTCTCATTAGATGTCTCTCCTTCTCCAAGTCTCTCACTCCTGGGGATGGGGCTGTTGCCCCCCTCCAGTGTTGTTGTTGTTTTTTAAAGCTTATTTCCTTTGCTCTTTGAATAAAAATCAATCTTCAGAATTTTACTTTTACATCGTTCCAATAGTAGATTTGAATTTTGAAAGCACTCTCTCTATAACCACATCCAAAATTCAAGACTCTTGGAGCCCAGACAATTTTTAAGCACCATATAGTTGAACAAAGAAGATTAATGATAAAAGGAAGGATTTCAAGGAGCCAGTGAAGGAGCATACATAGCATGAAATATTCCATGTTATTTTTGATATTCAGAAGTAAAGGACTTTTAAAGTGAACTTACAATTTTGTTTATGGGGCACGATGTTTAGGTAGGAAAAACTCCTGCCTAAAATTCTGGAATCTCTAGTACCAAGACCAAATCAATATTGATATCAAATGCAATCATGATGTAGTGTAACTGTTCTGACGTTTTATTATGTATGGACCACCCCCTCATCCTCAAAAGTATTGAGGACCATTTGATAAGCCAAGGCTTAGGAACATGGCACTCATGGACCCTATGCTATGTATGTCTTCCTTCTAGCTGACCCAAGACCTTCACCTCAATTAGTTAGAATATTTTAAAAATTAAAGTGGACAGCCTCTAAGAAGACTTGTCAGATCTTGTCAGATTTGGCAAACTTTTAAGATTTTGGCTTTTTTAAGTAAAGTTTTTTTTTCTGGCACCTGCAGTGCCCTGTTAGAGTAACTACCAGTAGTCAGGAACAGAGGTGGGTTCCACTTACCTTCGCTACTGGCTCGCAACGGGAGCGCACGCGCTCGCTTCGCTCACGCACAGCACTTCTGCGCATGCGCAGAGCATCTGTGATGATGTCCGGCGGGTGGGCGGAGCCTCCAGCCGCCATTACTACCGGTTCACAAGATCCGGAGCGAACCAGTAGGAACCCACCACTAGTCAGGAATCAATGTTTTACTGCTAAGAGTTTATCTCATTTATAAATATTAAGAACAACATTTTTGAATGCTTAATGTTCATATATAGTAGAAAAGGAAGGAAAATTCTAAATTTATTTTTGCATCTGCGTGCAAACTCTACTTCATGTTTAAAAGCTTCAATGTTTCAGGGAACATTCTTTTTCTGGACAAAAGTTGGATTTGTTTTTACTTTTCTTAGGAAAAAGAAATAATTTTCTATTTCTGAGAGATACAAGGAATTATTTCCTGAAAACTGCATCCAGCTTCTGAACAGGTTTATCTAGGGATCGGGATAATAGTAACTCTGTGAAAATTATATATTGTCCACCGGCAATTTGATTTTTACTTCTATGACGGTCTGAGGTTGAAATTATCAGAACAAAGCAAGAGAAGAGTGCATACAAAAGTTTTATACTGCAGTTCAAAAGCCATGGCAACTGCACGAAAAAGAGACAAGGCAACGAGTTTAAAATTAAGGTTAGAGAAAAACTCTTCTCAGTCACACTTGAATTGGTTTATTTATGAATTGCAAAGCAAAAGCCATTTTAAAAAGTCTGAAGATACAGTTACGAAGTTGGCAGGCAGCAGGTTTGGCAATATAATTTTGACATAAAGCAAAGAGAAGCATAGAAGCATTGAGGGTGACATTAAAGTTGACCGATCGAGCATCAAGGAAATTTATGTTCTTTCCAAGACAAAAGGGAACATTAAAACTAAGAAAGCTGGAATTTGAAGAGCGCATCAAGATTTGTAGAGTGTTCATTTCCAAAATGAACACCTAATGCAAGCAGAAAGCAGTCAAATCACTCCTGAACACTGAACCAAACTGCAAATTTTACTCCTCTGTTTCTACCTTTTTATTTTTACTCATATAATAGCCTGCTTACCTTATTTTACTGCATGAATGGGACTTCTTATGTATATCCCTGGCATCTTATTTTAAAACTTGGATGTACGTGGTAAACTAAGGAATTCTAGTTTAAATCAAAGCAGCCTCAGACATAAAACTGCTTCTAATTCTCCACCTACAAGTTGCTATCAAAAAAACAATTCACCCACTGCCAGTGGCACATTTTTCCAATACACTTTTTCCAGCATTTAATACATCAAGAATTGATGAAAATATCCAATTGCTGAGAAAAGCATTCTACCTGAGGAGTCTGACATGCCACATGTATAAACTTAAAGAAAAAGTGAATTAGAACCTTGATCTTTATAATATTGGCCGTAAAGTGGTTTAAAATAAAATTTGCATGCAGATAGTGATTTTTAATTTAGTGTGATAAAATAGAAATTTACTTAGTTTATATTTCAGTTGCGTTAAATTTAACCACTTGAATTTTCAAACCCAAAGGTTTATTAACCATTTCCAGTTCAAACTTTTCTTTTTAAAGCACTGGTAATCAAACGTTGCCCTATTAACTCACCACAGCACATATGTGTTAAAATAGTTTAATTGTAGGGCCACATTCTCATCTCCACAAAGTGCTTTACGTGACAGACTAATTAAAATAGTTTTTAAATGAAGGATTTGTTTTTGCTACCTCATTGTATCTCATTTCTGAGTCCCCGTCGTCATATTGTCTGTCTTCAGTCCAACAGTCTTTTCTCTCACTGTGTTTCTCTTCAGGAGAACTTAGCATGCTTGACTTATATCCATCTTCCTTAAAGGCCATAAATGTGGGAGACATTTTGTTAATATAAAACGGACAGTTTTGACCTGATTTTAAAGGAGCTTCATTGAGGAATTCTCTTACACGACAGTTTTCTAATGCCTTGCATTCAGGACTTGTTTCATCTGTGGCATCTGATAGATTATTTTGGCCTGAAGTTTCAGAAATGGCGTAACGATATGGAAAAATATCCACTGCTTCTTTGTCATCCCTGGATGTCATGAGGTTTGGATACACTGAAGATGTATTTGGGCTCTGACAAAGTTCTCCAAAATTGTTATGCGGAAGAGATGCTGATTTTGATTCAGGATGATCACACTGAATTAATGTTCCTCCTAAGATAGTGTCCTCAGTACAATCAGGTTGTAGCTGACATGGCTTCCTTGTCAGTGAAGTGTAATGCCCTATAAAAGATAAACACGCTCTTGAGTTTGTCTCAGAGTTAAATGGCACATTTGGGAAAGTTCTAATTTTCCTTAAACAGTATCTCTCAAACGTATCCCTCTCCGCTCCGGTTGAATATGGCTTAGCATCTAATTCCTTGTTGTGTTTCATGTAACTGTTCCTCTCTTGACTTTTTGTAACCCAGGTTGAAATACTTTGGCAGCAAACTCTTTCCTCCTTCTTGTTGATTTTCATGGTCTTTACATCACTGTTTCGGTCACTTGGCGCATATGTGCCAGAAGAACTTTCACTTCTAGCAAACTTCAAGGCCTCTGGTGATGGCGTTCCAGGCTTAGCCAAGTTATCATCTGGGCGCTCTTCATTCGGCGAAGGGCTCTCATAGAATGTTCCTTCCCAGATGTCATCAGAACTGTCTAGATACAAAGAGAGAGGATTTTATTAAAAGCATTTTTTTCCTCCTGACTTCTCATCCCATCCCGAATTTGTTGGTGCCACGAGAATTAGAAATTAATACAAAGTGCTATTATCAAAGATTAAATAAGAAAAGGTCATTTGAAAAAATACCAAACTATTGATGGCTTCCCATGATATTTTGAACGCCAGTAATCTTCCTATCATCCCATAGCCTGGAAGTAATATCTGGGTAAGATTAGGTTACATAGATGATTGCCAGCCACCGCTTATATGCTTGCTTGAAAACTTCAATAAGTCCACAGTGCCAAGCTGGAGGTTCGGAAAATCACACTTCCTTATTAAATGAGAAGATTATTTCAAAGTACAGGTAGTCCTCAATTTAGGACTGGTTGTTTAATGACCATCTCAAGTTATGACAAGCTTTCCCAAGGCTACTTGTGTCCTAGATTTGAAGTTTTAACTGCCTTCTATCACATGATTGCATTTTGGGTGCTTGGCAACCGGCCTGCATTGACGCCTATTGGCAGCATTCTGTGGTCACATGACTGTGGTTTACAGTGTTTCTTTCCAGAACCTGGCATTTTCTTCAGGTTTCTGGGGGGGAAATGCTCACTGGGTAAAACTGATCCACCTAATGACCACAGTGATGCACTTAACAACTGTTGCATAAAATGTCATAAATCTGAGTGTGGTCCTGTGACAACACCTTTAACAACCAGCATGATTTACGATTAATTCCGGGCTTAATTATAGTCATAAGTCAAGGACTATCTATATCTAGAATATAGAATAACACAGTTGGAAGGGACCTTGGAAGGGACCTTGGAGGTCTTCTAGCCTAACCCCCTGCTCAGGCAGAAAACCCTATACCATTTTAGACAAATGGTTGTCCAATCTCTTTTTAAAAACTTCCAGTATTGGAGCATTCACAACTTCTGGAGGCAAGTTGTTCTAACTGTCAGGAAATTTCTCCTTAGTTCTAGGTTGCTTCTTTCCTCAATTAGTTTCCATTATAAAGTGTTATTAACACATCACATGATCTTGATTCTATCCCTCTGTTAATGCAGCCTAGAACTGTGTTGCCTTTTTTTTTATCCTGTACATAAACACCTAGATGCTCAAATGTTTTTGGATTTCAATTGATGAGCTACAAACATTATTTTATTGTTATACTCCAAGTTTCATGATATGCATCAAAAATACAAAAACTATACCTTGAAAGGTGCCATATGATTCAATTGAAAGCATTTTTCTTCCAGTAGCTGAAAGAGCCTGGCAAATATCACTTGGGGAGGAAAGCTTGAGTTTCTCTTTGCATAATGATATAACAACCTACAATGACAATTATATTGAAAGACATTATCAGGTATCTAGCTATGTTTTCCTATGATTTTGGGAGCTACTAGAAGCTCCCATGTAACACCTCTCCTCCGTGAGCTGCACTGGCTGCCTGTGGCCTTCTGGATCCGCTTCAAGGTGCTGGTGACAACCTTTAAAGCGCTCCACGGCATAGGACCTATGTACATGCAGGATCGCCTC
>JANHFK010005081.1:31725-49797 GCA_036250565.1 Sibynophis collaris | reverse complement strand
GCCAGTGCTCGCGTGCCCACCAATATGGCTCCGCGTGCCACTTGTGGCACACGTGCCATAGGTTCGCCATCACTGCCCTATAGCTTATGTTCACCATGAGGATCAACATCTCTATGGTAAATTTCCTGTTCCATGCACAGCATGAGCAACAGACACAACATAGAGACATCACATCAATCTTGCGGGTTGGTTTGTCCTGCAGAATTGTCCATTGAACTTTTCTTAACCTCTACCTACATGTCATCCCTCAATCCACCATCTAAGCTCTCTGTAATGATGAAACATTGCTGGTGAGCTTTTTGTACCTTAGTCATTGCTACTCAAGAAACACCAAAACCAAACCATACTTGGATCCCTCCTTGGCTTATTCTTTTTAGCTGTCCACCATTTTGTTTTCAGTGCCCATTTTAACAATTATTGAATACAAAAGAAAAATGTCATAAGTTTCTGCCATCAGAATGTTCTTCTGGATTGTCTCCTCACTTTCCCATACTCTGTATCAGCCATGAAAGGCCATTCTTACTACATTAAGTACCTTGGTCATCTGGATTGGGAACCTGCAGCCCTACAGCCTTTCCCCCAGTTTTCTATTTCGTGTGTAGGCACCATATAGTTAACATTGTGATAGTCATACATTTCCCATTTCTGATCTAAAACACAGAATTGATATATTTAATCAGCCTATTGATCCATTATTGGTCCATAGTTACCTTGCCTGACAATGCTTCTGGCTGTATGGCTGAATCTCTAACTTTCCCTCTGCATCCCCCAGCACTGTCCTAGGAAACTTCTGGATTGAATCTGCATGCAGCCATCTAATCTCTAGTCCTTCACTAAAAGTGCAGTATTAGCAAATATGAAGAGCTGAAACTTTGGACTTGTCATAAAGATACAACAGTCAGTAACAATGATAAATTAGGCAAACAGTTTTATTTTCATACTGCATTCCCTCCAGAGTTCCTGTTTTCTATTCAATCTACCTAAAATGCAAGGACAATTTCCCTTCTGGTTAATTTATTTTGGGTTTTTCCTCTAGCGACTGCACCGCGCTCTAAACAACTCATTTACGGAAGACAAGCACCAGCTTAAAACAAAGCCAGTTGAAAAGAAGTAAGAAAAATGAGTTTTTAATCTCTTGTTTGCTGATGCATCTGTAGATAAAGATTCCCCAGACATTGTTTTGTTTTGTTTTAAAGGACAAGAATTGTATAATGTAGTCACACGTTGTATAATGCAGTCGACAGGTTGTAGAAAAGTGGAAAGTTTTATTTATTTGGGAGTCAAGAGAATCACATATCAAACAGATCCACTTCACCCGTATTGTATAAGACAGTGAAATATTGTAGGAAAGTACAAAATTTTATCTGTTTGGGGTTAAGAGAGTCATATATCAGAAAGATCCACTTCAGCTATACTGAAAGAATGACTTTAACTATATATCCTTTCCCTGAATTAATATTTCTTCTCCCATTAACTGATTTAGTATTGTCTAACACAACGTTTCTCAATCTTGGGGTCTTTAAAATATGTGGACTTCAACTCCCAGAGTTCTCTAACCCATATGACTGGCTGGGGAATTCTGTGGGTTGAAATCTACATATCTTAAAGTTGCCAGGATTGGGGGGGAAAACTGGTCTAACACATTGTATTCAGGCACAAACTTTGAAACCATAGTCTTTTAGGAATCATATGTTAGGGGTTGCAGAGTGTTCAGGGCCCTATGACAGATAGATGAAGACACCATTCTCTGTCTGATAATTCCATTTCCCTTTGAGCTTTTTCTTAATACACAGGGGTTATGTTATGTTGTTATGTTGTGATATGATATGATGTGATCTGATGTCACACCTTTATTATTTTTATAAATAGCTCCAGGTGGCAAACATACCCCTTTCCCTTATTTTCCCCACAACAATCCTGTGAGGTGGATTGGGCTGAGAGAGATTGACTGGCCCAAAGATACTTTCATACTTAAGGCAGTACTAGAAGTCACAGTCCCGCTTTCTAGCCTGATGCCTTCACCACTAGACTTTGCCTCTTCAAAGCCAGTTTACAATTTATCTGACATTCTTATCTATCATAGTGCCATTGTGTTGCTTACTCCGTTATGGAATTTCTCTCCGAAGCCAATTCACAAGCTAACTTTGCAACGCTGCATCAGCTTTGACAGATGTGCTTTTAGCTTCCTGATATTATTTGTGACACAAATAATAACATCCATGCCTGCCTGTATTTTTCCAGACATCCTTCTTTGTTGGTTTTTCTCATGTCCCTTGTCATAAACCTAGTCTGGTCATAAAGCAATTTTTAGAAATCTGACAGAACTAAATCCCTGGGTGAGTGTGACTTTCCAAATGGTTTTTGATAAAAATAAATATTTGATCTGAAATGTCAGGGTCAGGGACCCTGGAGAAAGAAGGGTTGAGCACCAGCATGGAAACATGTCTACCATGTTGTATTTCTATGATGGATGCCTATTCAATCTATCTGCAATCAAGTTGCTAAACCATAGATACAGAAATAGCAAATCGTTGCAGTTAAACAGTGTAAAGAATGACTTTCTGCTCCTCAATAACTCTGAGCAATGCTTTTAGATAATTGTACGAAAGACAGAAATGAGGAATGCTGAAACAAAATTGCTGTCCCTGAGATACACAACCATTATATGGTCTTCAATCAGTACTGAAACTGTTTTTCCCAATACTATACATGTAGAGATGCACTGCTTTTTAAAACATTCAAAATAAAAAGACAGAATTCCCTCCATAGAGAAAAAAATAACATCAGATGTAGCGTTTAAATTAAAAATACTTGAAACCTGCCTCAATCCTAGTCTAGCCACAAAACTACATCACAAGTTGGGGAAATCATGGCTTTCCATAGGTTTCCAGAGATTGTGTACAATTTCCAGCTAACCCTACTGATGAAAATATAGCTCAGTGACCTCTGAAAAACCAGTTTCCTTCAAGGCTTGTTCCAGCTGAATGTTTCTAATGTTTCCTTGCCTATCCTTGCATAATTAAAACAGTGGCCAGATTCTCTGTAATTTAACTATTTGCACAAGTTACTAGAAAGACAAAGAGCAAGGATACAGGACCTTAGCCTCCATAAGCTGTTAGGAGACTTCTTGGAAACTTCTGGGGAGTATTTTGGAAAGCAAAATACTTTTGGAAAGCAAAATACTGGGCTAGATGAAGTTTTTATCCAATCAGGAGAATTATTCATAAAATAAAAAGCAATAGATTTGTGATTGTTTTGTTGTTTGGCCAGCCTGAAAATGTGCTGGACTCAAGTTGAGACATGGGGTTGGATCCAATTAGAGAAGCTCACAAGCAATTGAAAACTACAACAGAATAAAGAAACGTAGCTAGAGGGGAAGCTGGAAAGATAGGCCTAAGAAGTTGTGGGGTTCATAGAGTTTCTTTTCCTAGTTTGCCTTGTACGTAGATATATATGATGAGTTCCTAATTCCTTGTGTGAACATCCCGCTGCAGGTCCAGTCCAAGGAACAGCCAGGTTTCTGTCTGGAACACCGCTAGCCCTGGCAACTGCCACAGAAGGAAATACGTCTGCAGTATTGAAAAACCGAGTGACGTGATGCTCAAACAACTGCAGCATGATACAGCTTTTCCCCCCTTGAAAAGAGACTCTCCAGGGACTACCAACGGGAAAGCAGACGCTCTGAACGCTGCTAGGACCTCAGTGATCCAGGAACTCTCAGAACTGGAGAAGCAGATCGAAGCGATCAAGCAGGAACTGCAGTTAGCGGTGAGCAGAAAACTGGAGCTGGAGGAATTTCAGAGGACAAATAGAACTGTGGAGCTTTGAGAGGGTTCCCCCTCGTTCCATCTCGGACTGTAATAATTTGTATTACACCTTCACCTTTGGGCTTTGTTTTTGTGTAATGCTAAGAAGTGGCGCCACAGTCAGCAAGCAATAGGTCTACAGTAGCTCCTGCCTTCCTGCCAAAGCGACACTACCAAAAGATGGCCGCATTCTGATTACCGGAATACTTCAAAGTACCAACTGGTCCTTCTCTGTGGGAAGTTTTAGCCTAGTAGAAAGGGTTGATCTCAGGCTACAGGAATTTGAAGCCTCCAAACCACACAGCACCTATTTTCTTTCTCACTAGAATTAAATGGATTTTTCCACTTTTTAGGGTTTTTTTTTCCTCTGCATTAATTAAAACAAAAGAGAAAGAGCCTTTCAGAGGTCGTTCAGAATTGTTCTCTGCATGGATTTTGCTGTTCAAAGTTTATAAATTTATATACTGGTGTCTCAAACTGTGGGCAGTAGAGTACTGGCCTTCTCTGCAATTGGCACAAGAGGAGTACAGATATTCCCTACATAATCAGATGCAAAGATTAAACACATTAGTAGTTAATTGTACCCCATTCTTAACTACCCTTTATCGAAAAATGATACCATGCTGAGAAGGAAATCCTCAGGATAGCTTTCAAAAATTGGGGATTGAGGGAGGAACATACGGAATTCTGTCACTTCTGAAGACAAACAAGGAAGACTGTGTTCTGAATGTTCATCCACATTAAAAACAAAGGTAGACTGGTTTTGGTTCAAACTTTTGCTGTTCCAAGGCATTGTGTAACCACTTACCAAGTATCTTTTATATGGGGATGTACTCGAAATATGGCTTCCTGTCTCCAAGTTTACTGCTATAGGCCAGCACTCTGACCGTACTATTTTTTGATAATATGTGCAGATTGCTTCTCAACTGACAGTTACCATTTTATATTCCTTGCTATTTCCGTTCTCAGAATTGCCAAAGTAAGGTCCACCCAACTTTCTCCACTACATAAAATAATTCTACAGCCACCCTCGGCAGATATTGTAGATACACACTCTTAATTTTGTTCAAAGGTAGTATTTTAAGATTCTTTCATTTTAAGTTCCAAACAGAGTAGGGCTGTATTTTTTTTTCCTGAGTGGTTCACTTAAAACAAACAAATAAGCAAGTCCTGAATTGTAAAACATTTTGAGTTGAGTGCTCATAGAAAATTGTGTACTTGGCAAAGCATTCAAAATGCTTTCCTGTCTCCTCACATTTTACAAGCGTTGCAGCATCCCGTAGTCATATAATTGCCACTTATGTGTTTCACAACTAGCTTGCGACAAGCAGAGTGAATAGAGAACGTGGAAATACAATCATAAGTCACGGTCACATGATATTTCGCTTAATGACCAAAGCAAATGCGCAGTCGTATATCTGTCACAATCATGTGATTTACTGCTTAATAACCCCAAGCTTTGCAAATAATCTCAAGAATGAAAAAGTAGAAAAGCAAATGTTAACCATGAAAAATTCAAATAGCAAAATAAAAAAAAAAACTAGTGTGAAAAGGGAAAGTAAGTTTGAAAAAGAAAGTTTTGCTTTCCACACTTTTTCTTTCTCGTTCTTTACAGAAACTGCAACAGAGTTGCTCATTTCAATTTTGGTCAGTAAGCAAGGACTACTTATATATTCTTTGGACAAAGTTCTATTATTTTGCCACTTTTTTCAGACGAGACCCTTTTCCAACTCTTTGCTTCCACAAAAATAATCCTCCCGTTGCCCTTGGCAGGATAGATGGTCTGAGCTCATTTTTTAAATGTCAAAGGAGAAAATTTAAAACATTCTTTCAAGTGTTTTTCTATTACCAGAGTCTTATTTATATATATAAATATTCCATGTCATGTTCTGAGAACCTATCATTTTAGGCTGGTGGTGGGGAAACTCTGGTCCCTCATTAGTCCAAAACTAACTCTAGTGGCTAAATGTTTTTTTGAAGCTCGGTGGTATCCTTCAGTGAAGTGTGTTGTGTAAGTTGCCAGTGATGATGGCTTGCTCTCCAGTTGTTAAATGTGTATACTTCATGCGGGTGCTATACAAGCAGTGGGTGCAACAATATATGGTGTACAACCAATCAACATTATCGTTCTGTCTCCCATTCCCCTAAACCACCCTGCCTACACACACACACACACACACACACACACAATCATTGTCAATACGGTCCAATTTACAAGCTAGTCTAAATGACATAATCCTGGTCTCAAAGATGATTTCATATTATTCCAAGCAATATGCTTTTTTTTTTCTTGTCAACACTGGGGCCTCATACAGTTATATATTGAGCTGACAATGCCCACCCTGTACAGAGGGGGCTGCTGACAAGGAATGTAACTATAAAATCCAACCTAATCAGATCCAGAGTATGTACTACATTATGGCACAGGAGTAGCGACAGAAGAGGCAAGTCAAATCAAAGTAATGTATATACTAGAGCCTTGTATAATTTGACCGGTTTACTTTCAGGTTTTTCTGCCAATCAAAGATTGAGGAAACATAGCCTATAGACATGCCACACAGATTTAGCTTTTGCATCCAAGATAATTCCTATGTGAGAATATGAATACAGACCCATAATGGGGATTTGCCCATAAAAACTGCCAAGTTTTTTTGCAGTACAGTAATCCACCAACAAAATGTGCTAATTAATGTCTAGATGCCTAATGCCTGACTGTCTCCCTACTCACTAGGTCACGAGTGATTTTATCCAGTTAAGAAGCCCCTCTCTTTCCTTAAGCATTTCATTGACATCTTCAAATATCTAAGAGAAAGCCAGCACTACAATACATCTTATACCTTCGGTGTCAATGAGTGAAGTCTTTCCTTGACTTCTGTAAGTTGCCCTGGCCATAGCCTTTTCTGAATGAAAATTCTGGTTGGGGAATGTGCTGGTTTTTTGTTTTATTTTGATTTTAAATAAATTTTAATACTACTTGTTCAGGCTTGTTGATTTGCTTTACAGTTTGGATCTAGCTGACAAGCTGGTTGGATGACAAAATGCAAACTAACTCGGTGGAGACGAATTATATCTTATTTGCCCAATATGAAGACCGTTTTCCAGGAATTACCTGTAAATGTGGGGGATGGAGAGAATCAACTCTCATTCAGAGACAGAAACTGATAAAAACAAATAGGTGGAAGACATTCCTGTTGCAAAATTTTGATCCTTAAAAACTAACCAGAATTGGCACCTTGCCTAGTGATTTTTTACCCTTTAAGGTAACTCATGCCTAACCAGGGCTTTTTGGTATCTTCATCCATTTTTATTCTTCTCTGTACAGTGTAGCTTTTCTTTTTCCTTCCCCGTCTTCATTTTTGCCAGTTAATACATGGATAAAATGGACTTCATCACAGAATCAGCCTTCTATGTGATACGATTCAGCAGAATATATGAGATTTTTTTTCTTTTAATGACCTTGTAATCCCATTCATCAGGGTGGAGTCGGGACGGTTGAATGGAACTGAGTGTTTACTGGCCGGATGCCCTTCCCAACACCTACATGGAGTTCACAGCAATTATTCATTGCGCCCAGAAATATCTGCCATTACCTAGGAATAAACTCATAGCCTCCCGATTGTGAAGCGAGAGCCCCATCTCTAGGCCACCACACTATTCCAGCAGAATATATAAGATTCATCATCATTTTAGACATTGTCTATCCACTGCAGGATGAAGGCCTCTTCTGTATGTTTCCAACCAATATGGTCCTGAGCTTTTTATGCCAATTGGGTCTGCAATACTTGCTGATGTCAGCAATTCATCTTGTTTTAGGGATCTGAGATTACCATACATTAAATCAATTACTGGTTCATCTTGGACAGTATCACCTCAAGGACTGCATACCCAGAAAATAAAAACCCTTCAATAATGTCAGAAGCAAAATAATTTATTCAGAGATGATTTTCTACTGAGTGGGCATCTTGCAGCTTGTATGTATATCCTAGCCCCCTAAAATGGTCTTGTTGAAATTCAATAGCAAAATACCATGTTTCAATAGCTATTTTCTTATTATATGTTGCATGTAAGTACATCCTCAACCTGAAATCAGCGTATTTTGCCTACATTTGGTGGAGAGCGTGTACCAATAGGAACAGGAATGAGTGTCAAATCATTTCCATCCCCACCATTAGCATTCCTGGGAAAAGGCCCAAAAGCATCACTGAAATTCTAGGGCGTTTTATTGGTAAGGTGATTAAGGGAGGGAATGTAGTTGGTTGTGCATTTCACTGAATTAACTCATCCCAATCCTACGGGATATTGTGAGCATACCACGTCAATGAGAAGAAAGCCAAGAACATAATAATAAATGAGTCAATTGGAATAATATAAACTCCCTCCCAATATTACAATGAGCAAATATAAGCCACAAAGAAAACCCAAGAAATGTGCCCACAATTTTAATCGGCGGGAATCAAAACTATGTTAAAATGAAAATAGTTTAAATCTATTTCCAGGACTGCAGCAAGTGGAGGCTGTACTTTTGGGGAGGAGGGGAAGGAAAGTATTCTACAAAGTGAGGACTATACCAAAGAAGTTCTGCTGTCTCACTCCTGCCTTGTGGATCTCACAAGGGGAGGGAATTTTCAGAAGGCCTCTCTCAATGACTAAACCAAACGGGCAGATTCTGACATATCCTGGTATACTCCAGAACGGGACTGGGTTGCCTCCCAAAGCCAGACATTTCTATTCCCATTTCCCACCATTCCATTCAAAAAGTGCAAAAACATACTGGGCTCTCGTCCTTTAGTTCAGCTCTTACATAATAGCTCTTTAGCTACAGTATGTACATGGATATACAAACATCAAAATCCCAAACTGTTCATATCTAAAATCAATTTACAGACTCAGTCTGTTCGCAAGAATAATGAGGGCAAAAAACAAACAAACCAAAAACAATCCCACAAAGCAAAAACAAGAGAGAACCATGGCAATTTATTGAAGACAATGCCCTTTGAAAAATTCCTATGAAAATCTCATTTTCATAGCAAAAGAGACAGTAGCAGCCAATAAAGCCTGGGCCATTGTTTGACAATTCTCTGGCTAACCAAAAGGAGGTGATTTCCCTGAAACAGTGGTCTCTAAAACCTAGCTCTGGTCCAGAATTGCTTCCTTCACTGCACAGAAAATGTTCAAAGCGAATCAGGCTCCTGCATTTGAGTGTGATCCAGTTCCCATTTATGCAACAGATTGGCTGCAAGAAAGCAATGGCCAAATACTGCCAATGGCTACCATTTGTGCTTACCCTTAGTATTAAAAATTATCCAGGCAAAAAGGTCAAAAAAAGTGACCTTTTCTCAAAACGGCATTATGATGTAATCGGATCCAAAATTATGGATGAGACCTTGTGTTTGTGTTTCTGCATTGTCAGAATAGATTACATATGATGAAGAAATGAAATATTGTGAAGGTCACCATTTTCTCAATGCCTCAACTTCCAAGATATAATTTGTTGGCAATTTTCAGAAAACATGAGTTAAAAGTTCAGTTTGAAATAGGATGGGTGCATTTCTGTCTTCTTTCTTCAGAAGTAGGAATGCTTTCGGTAGACTGCAGTATTCCACACGCACAAGCAGACATTAAACTGGGAAATGCGATGACTAGAAAGAAGATTTTCCTCTTTTATCCAAAGCAGAGAAACAATTAGCTTAACAATCATGAGAAAGCCAACTGAGCTATCCCAAGTGGATTTCCCAGTTTAAATGTTGCTGCCTGGTTTAGTTCCAAGCCAAATGATGTCAACACTGATGAATCAGGGACCAATTGACTACCTGGGCCCCACAAAAAGTGTATTTAACAAGACAAGTGAGAACTGGCTTGGGAATTGGCAGTACTTTAAAAAAAATGAAGAGAAAAATAAAAAGGACACATACACAAAAAGAATAAACCAAGATGTTCCTTTACAAAGAAGTCAAAATAGGGGGAAACCTAGCTGGCAATGAGCAGTATCCAGCCTGCTGAAGAATGGCAGGTATGAGAGTGGACAGTGGAGATCCTCTGGCCACACATATCTGGCCATATCAACCAATGTAGATCCGATGGAAGTCATTGGCTCCAAATGCAGCATTGCACTTGGGACATTTGCGCTGCCGAGTGTCATAGCGAGTCTTCACACATTCAAAACAGAAGACATGAAAGCATTTGGTGAGCACAGCATCCTTCTTCCTCATGTTGCAGCAGGGGCAGGTCAGACGAGCCTTTGGGAAAGATAGGGCAGAGTTTAAGAGCAGATGTTCAACAGACAAGTCCTCCCCTTTTAGTCCATGAGGGAGAAAATTCTTCATCCTGGAAAGGAGAGAGTTCTCTTTCCTTCCATAAAAGGACATTTTAAAAGTTCTGCTTACACAATATATTTCCCAAACTCCACATTAGTGGCAATTTCTATCTTTCTCCAAACCTACAAAGATATGCCCAAACCCATCATACCCAAGAGTCTGTAAGCCTCAAATGATCTACCTTATAGTCTTTGATCTCCTCCATGAGGATCTCATCACAGTTGGGAATCATGTCTGGTTTCTTAGTTGTCTCCAATTTTCTTCGTAGCCGTGAAATATCCTCCTACAGGAAAAATATTAGGCGGGTAGACCTGTTATCTTCTTGCCTTTCAAATGGCAGGTTCCCATTGTAATGGAAATAAATCTAGCAAGAGGTTCATAAACACCTACATTTTGGCTTTTATTGCCCTGCAGAGTTTCACATGAATTAGAAAAATTCATGGATCTATTTTAAGTTATTATGGAAATGAGAAAGCTGTAGTTCTTCCATTATTATTAGAGCCTTGGAGAACTCTTTTGGAACTCAAAACTGAATTAAAATTGATATGTGAATTGTAGGAGCTCCAGTGTTCAGTGCCAGCATTGACAACTAACAAGAGCAACAGTGGAAACAATTGAAAGTGAGCCATGTAACAGTGACCAAGCTATCAAACTACAGGAGCCAAAACACTGTCAGAAAACAAGAGGCAGCCATATAATCTGAATTAATGAAACTGGAAATAAAGACAAATTGTGAGTGGTAGCTAGCCAAGCAAAGGACTGCATGCCAGTTACCTGGGCTCGTTTGAAGTTGAACATGTCTTTTTCCTTTGTTACACTATTTTCCACAATCTCATCCTGGAAGTCATGCAATTTCTTCTGAGCCAGCTCCAATTGGGTACGAAGGTCATCAGCTAGCTGAGCAGCATCCATAGCCTAAAAAACAAAACCGTAATGTTTCCCCATTCCACTAATTGAAATTAACACAAGGGATAGCAGCACTCTAAAGGTTAAATCAGAAGTTTCATTTTATTGCTTTGGGAATGTATGTAAACTTTTTTCTGGAGAAAAACAGGAGGGAGGGTTTCAGCATTTTATAGGGTAAGTAACAGGGCCTCCTTGGCCTAGGACAAAACATCTATTTGAGGGCCCAATGGCCTTCTGCTTGAAGATTACAGCAACATCAAAAGAAAATGAGGGACTAGGAGACCTGTACCAGTTCTGATCTCAAAAACAAGTTGATTTGTTTCTCAAATTTAACTCTGCAGAACACGTGGGTGAGCCTGTTTCTTTGGTTTGATGGTCACCAGTCCATCTGCAGAATACCATCTTATTCTGCAGATAAACAAGGAAATATTGCTGAAACTCCAGGAGGGGAGGAGGGGAATGGAATGGGATTAAATGGAATATATTAGGTAAGGGAGGGGGAATGGGGAGAAGAATAGAGGAGAAGAATCAGTCATATATAGTCATAAGTCCCATCTCCTTATCCTATACTAAAAGCCAGTTAGGCATCTTTATGGAAAACTCTAGCCAAGAAGACAACCTACCACCTACCTTATTTTCATCTCAGTGCCAATGCCTTTGCTCAGTTTCCTGGGCTTTTACAATACTGCACAATGTTTTGTTCCTCCTTTAATTATTATGATTACTTTTGCTTCTTCCTTCCAAAAAATTCTTTTTATACCGTGGTTTGTTTTTTTTAAAAACTGAAACTGATGTTTAGCTTTTTTACAAGCTGCCTTGGCACTCTAATTAAGGAGTGAGAATAGAGTGAGGGAATAAATTCTCCTGAGATCTACCATACAGAAATGAAACCCTGACAGAGAAAATTCTCCCATCCCCAGTAATCTATAGAGCCAACATCATTCCTATCTTCTGATGTTCTCTGCAGGCCTCAGAGATTCCACTCTCCCCTGTTTTTAAAAACTCAGTGCTGGAGGATTTAGACTGAATGAAGGCCAGGAGAAAGGAAAAAGGATTCCTTCTCAAAAAAACCTGCACCAGTTAAACAGAACTTTTCAGTGTTTTTGTCTCAGAGACTGCTCTTTTTGTCAGAAATGTTAATGTGTTGTCCCGAAATGGTCAGAGAGAAAAGATCCAGAATTCTTGGGCTAAGGTTCACTCAAATGCTCAACTAATTGCTGATCTACAAATTAAAGTAGCTCTAGATGTTTGGTCAATGGGACCTGCAGTTCATTCTCATCTAAGAATTGAAGACCCAGAACTTTGGTTGACACAAAATTATAAATTGCAATCATATTCTTTTCTGCATGTGTATTAACAACCAGTGCTAATGCAATAGTCAAAATAGTGAACTCTCAAAACATTATTATCAACCTCTCTTCTTATGACATTCAACACCCACCCCCACCCCCAGCTCATTCTGCTTTTTATTTATCCTGACAACCACTTTTTGCTGGAAACCTTCAAATTATTTACATCAGACTACTCTATTAATATATTTTTTTTGAAGTTCAATTTTTTTCCAAACTCTTTCTTCTTTTTGTCCATGAAATCACTTTGTAGCATTGTTTTTTCTCCTAATTACAGAATCATTTGTGATTTCTCTTCTTAGGAGGGAGAGATTTATCTGATCCAGCTATCTGTTCCTATCGAGAGACACATTTGAAAGGATTCACACAATCGGAATAGTTGTTTTTCATTTTGGGGGCCAACCGAAGTCTCTCAGGCTTTCAATAAAATTTTCCTATCTTCTGTCTTCTAGGGAACCTATCTGTTCATAAAATAGAGACGTTTGCAGCTGTCAATCCATTCCACTCACCCTCTTGGTGCATATTTCATAAAGAGATATATACACAGTCTTAGCTTGAGGATCAATGTTCAGTGACCATTCAAAATTGCAACGGTGCCAAAAAAATGATAGTCATGACCAGCCCTTGAAATTACAGTCATCACAGCACCCCCACACAGTCATATGATCAACAGGCACTTGGCAGTGCAGCCACATTTACAACCTCAGCATGCACTTCAGTTCCCAACTGTGTATCTTCTCCCATCACCCCATGTCTGCCCTTTTGCCCCCCCTGCTATCCACCACTCCTGATGCCCCTGCCTCCATGGACTCCGCAAACATCTGCTGGCCCTTTGTTGACACTAGGTTCACTTTTGACAGCAGCCGGAGGAAGAAGATAACATAGTTGGCTGGGGTGATCATTTAAATGGCAGCAGAAGAGTACACGACAGCCAAAGTGGCAGAGATGGGAGACAGGCAGTGGTAGTTGAAGCACACACATTGTGATATGGGAAGTTGAAATGGAGGTGAGCCCAGGAGGGCAGTGGAGCCTCCGCCAAAGGAAACTCGCTGGGTCCAGCTGGGAAGGAAGCAGCAGGATGGAGCTGGCAGTTCATGAAGGGCAGAAGTGCAAAGTCCTTATCTAATGATGGGACAGTCCTCACCTAGTGACAAAAGCAGGACTGGGGCTGTTAAGTAATACCGTTATGTGATGCTTCGCCTAATGACTACTATGCTTAACAACAGAAATTCTAATCCTAATTAGGGTTGCTAAGTGAGGACTATCTGGCTTGCTTAACATTCACAGGATTAATTTTAAGAGCCTTCAGACTGAATATACGAGAATCCAAATTCAGAGCTTACAGCTGTGAAGAATGGAATCTCTTCCAGTTTCATTGCCCTGGAATTGCATGGTCTTTATCTTACAATAATCTCTTAAAACCACTTAATTGAAGGGTTTCTAAGGAGATAGGAGCAACTTCTAGGAGGGAAATTCAAAGTGACTGCTTGTTTCTGTAGATGACCAGATTAAGTATCTTCCAGGTGATTCTTATTTAGCATAAGGCTGATTGACAGAAGCCAGTTCAGGATGGAGTTCCATGTAGATTTTGGTCAGGTCAACCCAGGGGTGTCAAACGTGCATTGTCACGGTGTCATCACATGACGTATCACAACTTTTTTCCCCTTTGCTAAACCAGGCGTGGCCAGCATGTGATGCATCCAGGCCATGGGCCATAGGTTTGACAGCCCTGGGTTACACCCAAGAATATCCTTCCTTAGAGAACTGATGGGGCACAAGGAAGAGAAAGCCAGGATAGTATTTATCATGGTGCCACTGCTCTTAACCCATATTATTTGTGGATCTATTCCTGTTTTTATTATACATAAAAATGCATATGTATAAATGTATACATATTATAAATTTATTAAACATATCTGCATTTGTGGATCTATTTGTTTTTATTATACAACTTAGTTTGACTCCCGTTTCTTTTATTTTTTTAAATCTCCTTCACAAATGTAAAAATCAAGGAACCTTTCCCACGGGATTTTAATTTCATTATACACACACACACACACACACTTATGACCACAACTGAGCCCAAAATTTGTTGCTAAGCGAGAAATTTGTTAAGTGAGTTTTGCCCCGTTTTATGTCTTCTCTTGCCACATTTGTTAAATGAATCACTGCACTACTAATTATTAAATTAGTAACACCACTGTTAAGTGAACCTGCTTGTCAGGAGGTTGCCACTAGTGATCAGAGGACCCCGGGAAACAGCAACCATCATAAATGTGAGTCAGTTCCCAAGTGTCTGAATTTTGATCATGTGACCATGGGGATGCTGCAATAGTCATAAGTGTGAAAAAATGGCCATGTCAGTTTTTTCAGTGCTGTAACTTGGAACAGTTACTAAATGAACTGTTGTAAGTCGAGGACTACTGGTACCTCAAATAATATCCAAAGCTACAAGCTAATCAATACCAGTGCCCCTTTTTCATAAAAAGCAAATATGGTCCAGCTCTTATTGGATCATCCTTGTGCACTCCTTTTTATTGGTTGTGGCTGTGAATTTCCTAATAACTCATCAAAAAACAATGTGCAAATTGCACAATTCTGCAAACAGTTAAACGTTGAACAGTGTTTCTTCTTTTTTTCTTGTAGTAATATGTAAATTATTTCTATACTGATAATGCAATTCATCAATCAATGAAAATCATATTGACATTTTTTCTGAAGAAATATTTGTCCAAATCTTACAGTGCTTACAATAGTGTCCCTTTTTAATAATCTTGATTCCTTATCCCAAAGAGCAGTTCCTGTTCTGCTAATTTCATAGAATTTCAGAAGTCCTTAGGCTATTCTGCAACATTCTTGGTCTACAGAATATTGATATGCATTGCAAGACCAGGATGGTAGGCAAATGGTGTCATTACTTAGAGCAGGGGTCCTCAATCCCCGGGCTGCAGCCCACTACCGGGCCTGGAGCCTTTTGGAACTGGGCCACGGAAGAGGCAGGTGAGAGTGTTCCATTTGTGCAGACAATGGCCACACGTGCCTGCCACTCGCACAAATGGAGCTGCGCACGTGTGCATGCTTTCCCACCATGCACACTAAACCATCACCTCCACCATCACCCCGGCCGGTCCACAAAGCCCAAAAGGTTAAGGAACTCTGGTTTAGAGCTTGAGTTTGAAGGATCCTACCAATTCTGTCATTGGAAATACAGTCTATTGAATCTTCTCCTAAAACTTAGTAGATGTTTCATTTAGGTATATGCCACTTAAAGAACATTAAGAGTAAAGCAAGTTCTTTTCATCTTGCACCATAGTTAAAAGTTGCAGTCTTTTAAATGTAATTAATTAGTTGATTAAATAGCAATTAACTGAAGGAAGCTTCTATTCAACTCAGTAATTATTTTTTTAACAAAGTTTATTTCACTAATTTAAAATATAATTCCTGTACTTCCATTTCATCTAGTTTTAAAGGATGAAGCTTAACATTGCCCCTTGATTTTAAAGTCCGCTGATTGGACTTTGTGCTCCTTTTGCACCCTTCCAAACGGGTGTAAGACAACTCACCGAGGCCCACGTGCCACAGGCAACTTGCCGCAGCCAACTCGCCGCAGGATAATTTGCTGCAGAACAAAAGTTACACTAATATCGAAGAAATTTTAGCATACATAGTAATTAAAGACAGGTAGCAAAAGAGGGACAAAATGAAATGTGAATGACAAAAAATATATTTTAAAAATTATTGAAGTGTTGAATTGTTCCTAGACCAGTTGTACCACAGCGAGTTGGCCAAGGTGAATTGGCCTGTGGTGAATTGGCTGTGGCGAGTTTGATGTGGCGAGTTAGCCGTGGCAAATTGGGCATAGAGAGTTGTCCCATTCCGCCTGCAAATCTGCTGTACGGGATCTTCCAAACCATTGAAGCGTATTTGGGAGTGCAAGATGAAGTTGCTTCTCCATCTTTGGTGAGCCACAGACTGAAATGCTTTAATAAGCAGGAAATAATCATTAGTGGCAACTTGAAAGCTGGTCTTTCGGAGACTTCACAATTAGATTTCACCTATTGTGAAGAGGAAAACCTGAAGGCTATATGCAACGTGATAGAACAAAACTTCATATGTGATGAAAATGAATTCATTATCTTAAATTGTATCCCTCTTTTAATGGGGCTGAAGAACACTAAGCATATGAGGTAAACCTGATGTAATAAATTAAGAGATATGTATTTACAATTGTCCCAATTAAGTTCAAGCATTTATTCAAGTCCCGACTTCTTTTTTCAAGGGAGAGTTAGAAATGCGAGAAACATTATATAATCAATCAGTGAGTCATTCAGTCTTAAAACAGTATAAAATGTTTAAAATCATTTCCAGAAGTGACAATTTAAGATACCACATAACATATTAATGAATTACAAGGATTACTGCATAGGATAATAGAACTTTATAACACTAAGATGTCATTATAAGAATGATACTTATATTGGTAAAAAATTATAAAATTTAAAATATGGCACTGATACTATATGGTGCTATAAAGAAATAGCATAAAATTAATGAAATAAATTATCATAATATGGTATATGGAGCCTGCTATAAAATTAATACACACATTTAGAAATACCCTGATTTAATCTTCCTCCAGCAAACTCACCTAAAATAATCTGTACATGAGAATAATGGTTTGTCACCAAAAAAAGGTGCTGGTAGGTAATGGAGCCTAAGTATTCAACTAACAGGTGCAGTTAGAGGAACAGTTTCCCATTTGTGGTTTTTTTGGTTTTTTTAAAAATTCAGTACATGTAAACTGCAAACCAAATATCTCTGCAAAAGAAATATTTCTGTGAGCTCTTTTGGATTTCCCAATAAGGAAGTTGAAAAGGGCTCAGTTTTTTTCTTAAGTAGGCACTTCCAAAACTACCGGTATTTATTGTATGGTGAACAAATCTCTTATGAGATCATATGAATCGGATAAAATAACTCATTTGATCCTGTAGCACATTTGCTTACGACGTACAGATATAGCTCTGTTTGGACAGAAGGTAATTCAACAGTTAATGAAATGCTTGTTTGTTTTTTCAGAATAACAAACCCTATTCTGAAACCGATTGTATCTTTCTTTTTTCAAATACTTTGTGTAAAATAATTCAATAGGGTTAACATCTTAGTTTCTGATCAGTCAGTTTCTTGTTTTTTGTCTTATGCCCAAATATGTCATTTCAGCCCTTAAGAGTTTCATATAGCTAACAGTAGTAACTTGTGTGTTAAATATACTTTTGAAACTTCTCAGGCGATGGCAGGTGGCTAAACAATCAAATGCTCTTACCAAACAGTTGTTTTTAAGATAAAGAATTACAGCAGAAATACTCATGGTCAGAAACCTGAAAAGCTTTGAAGAGAACTCCAGTTTTCGGGTAAACCCCTGAAATAAAATTAATTCACATGTTCTTCAATTTTATTAGTAATTTTCATTTGAGGCAGTGAAGGTCCCTAAACTATTTTGGGACATGAGGTGCCTTTTCTTTTTCTATCCCTGGTTACCATGCAATTTCATCTGCTTCTTTCCATGAAGAGCTTGTCACAGGATGTTGTCTCAGAGATCAGACCTCTCTGTTTCTGGCAACTCCCACGGCATAGGACCTAGGTACCTGCAGGATCGCCTCCTGTCACCAAATCCCTCCCAGAGACCAGTACGCGCCCACA
>JANHFK010005078.1:49415-65329 GCA_036250565.1 Sibynophis collaris | reverse complement strand
CCCCCCCCCACTTGAGTAAGATGCATAACATTTACTGGTGTACTTGACTATCTGAAAGAAAGGATGGCATTTAACATGGTCCACAGTGATTGTTTTCCCATTTATCTCTTGTTTATTGGGATCTTTTTCAGTAAATTCTTAGTCATCTCAGATACAAATACCTAAAGTATTGCTGTAGAGATATTTTCAGATGCAATAATATCCTTGAGATACAGATTGATTGGTACGCATATAGCCTTGCATTTATTTCACACTGAAAAATAACTTCTGTTTTATTAGCATTGCCTAAGTCAGGATTTTTCAGACTCTGCACTGCTTTGACACCCTAAAATAATAGATTAATTTTGGATAAGCACACACGTACACAAATACACACACACACAGAGGGTGAATAAAAACTAATGAGTTTGGTCCAAGCTTTCCTTTCTGCTTTGCTTGGACAAGCCAACAGCTGGCATAATCATACAGACCAAGAGAAAATCCTGACAATGATCCATCTTTCAATGTACAAGCCATCTGGGCTAGTTCCTTGCTGTATCCTTTCTCAAAATATCTTCTCATACATTCAATGGAGAACTAGAAGTATTTTGCAAAAGATCTGAAAGTACCATTTGGATGTGGATTACAAATGGTGGATTTCCCTAAACCTAGATAGCTATGATTACTTTTTGGAGTCTTTGAACTTGTAATCATTTGAAAATTGCTTTCCATTATTCATACTGATATTAATAATCAGATATTAGATTTTTGCTCTAATTCATATGGCCAGAAAATGTGAATGTACAAATATGAGACTATCACTAAGGAAAAGTCTTATGGTGAGTCCTGGATGATAGTGATGGGCTATTAACATTGCTTCTGAAGTTATTTTTTCTTGTAGAAAGTCCTTGATCCTAGAGCTGTGACAGCAAACCTATGGCACGAGTGCCACAGGTGGCATGCAGAGCCCTCTCTGCAGGCACTCAAGCAGTCACGCCAGTTCAGCTCTACTGCACATGCGCATGCACCTCCCACTGGACAGCTGGTTTTTGGGTCTGTACCATGTATGCATGGGGAGCAGGGCTCATGCAGGAGATGACTGCGCATGCATGAGGGGTCATGCACAGGGGTCGTTCATGCATGTACAGAGAGGGGCACATGCGGAGAATGCCGCACATGTGCGGGGGCGGGGCACACATGGGGGATTGCACACACATGCAGTGGGTCGCGGAGGGGTTCATGCATGCATTGCATTCATGCATGCATTGCATTCATGCATGCGCACACATGCGCACTTTCGGCACTCAGTGCCAAAAAGGTTAGCCAGCACTGTCCTAGATGCTCCCTGAAAACAAGAATTGCTGGTGACCTATTAGCAAATAATCACAGCCAAGTCTGCTGCATACAGGTGACGTGATTCTGAAGAAAAGAAAAAAAAAACCCCAAACTATTTCTTACTGTATGAATGCGGCCACAAAAACTTCATTCTGTGAGCTAAATTTAAACCTTTAAACCTTCCCAGATGCTGAAGCAGGAGGTACATACACTGTAAAGCTGTCCACTATCACCTTGATTACAAATGAAGCATTTGCAATGAGTTGGCAAGCTGCTTCATCTACTTCCACTTGGTGCAAATGGTCATCAGAGGTGGCATGGGGAACTGTTTCCCACTCATTTAAAATGAAGATGGTATAGTAGAAGCACTAACTATCTTGCTTCAATTATGGTGGGGAAGAAAAGTGACTATTCTCGATGTGCATACACAATCTAAGTGGAACAGAAGGTACAAAAAGACAGGAAAAATGGGAATGAGGGAACCAAAGCCAGGCCTGGCACAGCTGAATGATGAGTTGAGGTCTTGTTCCAGAGGTTTACAACCATTTCTCCCTTTAACCTTATGTTTACAATTTGTAGAAGGAAATTATGCAAATGAGGCACTGGAAAAGCATGGAAGCATTTCAACTTTTGAAAATAGGATTGAGGCTTGAGCATTGCCAGAATCCTGTCAAACCAAACTGTTACTCTGCCTGGACCAGCACTTGACCAGACATAATAGGAACAAATAATAAAATCAAGCTTATCTGAGCAATCTCTTTCTCCAAATTGTGACCCCCTTCCTTCAAATTTGTCCCCTGGTTTAAGAACTACTGGTATGCCTCTAAGGCTGTAAAATTAAGCTAAGACTTTTTAACCATTCCTCCTAGGAAGGTAAAACTGACCATACTATAATCAGTGTAGCTTTCCTTTACCTTATCAAAGGCATTCAATCTACAAGGTCTGTTTAGTGCTGTACAAACCCTTCTTTCCTTCTGCTTTAAAAAAAATAATATGGCCCTTTCCTTTCTGCTTTCCTTGCTGAAGAAGTTTCCAGCCATGCCTAGCTTCTAGGAAAGAAGCCCAGGAAGATTAAATCTGAGCTATGTTTGGGACAGGACGTGTCAGCTGTAAGGGCTTTGGGTAAGCAGCGATCTTACTGCTGGATTGGATGCAGACCCCCTACTTTCAGCAGTCTATATTTTTTCTGTTTTTTTTCTTAGCTGCGTTTGTATGTGTGGAGAGAATGGAAACTGGTGCTGGACCTTGCCAAATGCGAGGCAATGCAACACGAGGCAGGGCGAGGCAAGAACAATGGAAAAGCCCAGAAGAATCATCAACCTGAGTACCGCTAGTTAGCTGGTGTAAGCTGTGGCCCCCTTAGGATAGGCATGCAAGCACCAAACAGAACGAACTAGCAGTTTAGGCCATCAGGACTGCATTGTGTCTAGCATTTGTAGATTTCCCTGACATTCTATGCTATAAGCCAGTGATGGCTAACCTTTACCAGACCAAGTACCCAAATGTGCACGTGTGTGCCCAATCCCCCCCAAAATGCAATGAGTGTGCAGCCCCTCGCATGCACCATGCCCCCTGCACAAGCGCACCCAGCTCCCCGGATGCCCCCGCCCCCCACATATGCGTGGCAGAGACCCAAAGACCAGCTGGCCGGCAGGAGGCATGCTTGCATGCGCAGCAGAGTTTAACTGCCATGCCATCAGAGAGGGTGCTGTGTGCCACCTCTGGCACGCGTACCATACGTTCACCATCACGGCTATAAGCTAAATATTTTTCCCCTAAGGTCCAGTAGTTAATAGTTGGGGGATATGAGTTATTTGATTAGAGACTGTATCCAGATTATGGATTATTTTGCCATCCTTTGATATCAGATCATTTTCTATTAGTTAGCAAACATATTTAGCTATATTTGAACAGCAGCTATACTTGTACTTATGCCTATATCTAAGTTTGTCCCTGTGCCATGCCTCCCATTCTAACATGTTTTTATTTGAGCTGTGTAAATAAAATAAATACTTAAACAAAAATACAGCTTAACAAATCAGTTGTTATTAACAAATCAGTCAATTGTCTCATTGAAAGCAACATGAATAATGGAAATAAATTCAAGAGTAAATAGTAGAAACAGTTCCTTCTTTGATTAAATGAATATAAATAATATTCAAATTGCCAAAGTCTTCCTGACCCCCCAACACAAATTTAGCTTTGAATGGGGTCAATGAAATGGAGAGAGGAGAAAATTCCTCTGGCTGATCTGACCCTTCTGGACTGTAAGATTCAAGATCATGAAAATTGCTCCATTGGAGGAAAATGAGAATCATCATCAAAAGCTGGAATGTTTTGTAGCTGACAAAAAAAAAATCAGGTGTCACATTTTCTGACTAACAAATTATATTACAAGGAATTTGTGAAAGGATTTTAAGATTATTTTCAGTGTAAAACTGAACAAAAGGTATGAGTTTGTATTTCCCTGACTAAAAAATAATTGTCTTCAGTGATCAGATAAATTAGCCAGATCTTCCCCAATCACAAAAATATCATTATTTCCCTGAAAGGAGTTTAAAACTCATACATCTTTGGAGGCACTGCAAAATTTCTTAAGGTAATTATAACATTCAAGAGATTGACTTGACATAATAGACTGTAATCTTTTGGGGTTTTCCTTTAAAAAACCTGAATTCATTTTGTATCACATACATTATAGAAACATACAGCCTACAATTCAGTTAATTACCTTTGTTTTGTGCTACTCTAAGTCTTCCAATAGTTTCTTCCTTATGCTCTTTATGTTGCCATTTTTTTCAATCAGTATATATAAAAAGAATTCCTTCTCATGTAGAAGTAATTATTAGCATGCTAAAAAGGGGATCCCTGAGTGAAATGTTTATAGCATCAAGGTGGCAGTTGTAGGTGTGTTGAATTCAAAATGCCTCATCAAGGTGTATAGTTATTATAGCTTGATTAAATGGATGTTTATGTTCCAGCTTAAAAGCCTTATAGGTTAACCAAGTTCAGAAGTGTTCTTTGAAGTGTGGGAGATCTTTTTTTCCAGTTATCTCAGCATATTTAGGTGGAAGTCAGGTGAAAATAAAAAGACAGCAAAGAGTAAGTTTTCAAAATGAAAGATTCTTTCACCAACTGATTTTAATATTCTGTCCTCCTTTTACCTCATTACACAATATATTTCTATTAATTTTAATCAGGGAAACGGAGACTTCCATCCATCCATTTCATCATGAAAGGTTTTTTTCCCCCCCAGAAAGTATGTCTTCAAATAATGCATAGAGGAGAGTTCTGTAATATTTCCATTTCAAACATCCCAACTGGATCACATTCCTCTCCTAGATGTAATTTATATAAATTAAATAAATTAACACAAATTGTTCCAGTCTGGTTTATCAAACAACAGTTTTGCAGTGAAGTCTAAATACTCCTTTGTCCATTGTATCCAAAAATCTGCTAAAACGAGGATGTATAAACTCAAGATTTTATATAAAGTTGATTTTTGAATAAATGTACTTCTCTTAGTTCTCCTAAATTTACACCACACATTAGTGTGAAAATCATGCCTATCAACATAGCAGATTTAGTGCTATATTTTTTTGCTGCACTTTCTGAACAGTAGTTGTATCTGGAGCAATTACCGTCCATAAAAGTGTCTTACACCCAGCACTGACTATTTAGAAATACCGCGAGTTATACAAGCCACTATACAATAACAGTTAAAATGCAAAGAGAAGTATTTAGTTAAGTCTTTAAAAGGGATAATAGAAAATGGAAAAAAACAATCATGCAATGTTTGCATTCTCTATGAGCCCTGATAACACCAGTTCCAAAGTGATATATTTGAAAGTATCTTTTTTTCTCCTCAAAACTTTATTACATTTAGAAAATACAAAAAAGCAAAGAAAGAGAGAGAAAAAGCAAAAGTGTGGTGTGCAGACAAAAAGCTATAGAAAAATAACTTCCTACTGTCTTCGATACAGATTAAAACCTAAAAATCAATGACTCCTTGAACTAAAATAAACCATAACAGTTCTATAAACAAATTTAATCATCAAAACTCAAGATTAAAATTTCATTTCTTTCATTTTCAAATCAATTTCCTTATCTCTGCCAATTTCTTCAATTTCACCATTCATTCTTTCATTATGGATATATATGAGTCCTTCCGTCTCTGTGCATAGCAAAGTCTTGTTGTTGTCATATAAAAGAACAAAGTTCCATGCTTTTTTTCTGATCTGTTTGTCCCTCAAATTTAAAAGAAAAGCCTCTGGCTTCAGTTGTACATTCAGTTTAAGAGTGTCTGAGTTAAAATACTGTACATATTTGATTCCAATATGTCTTAGCTTTCTTATATGTCCACTAAAGATTGCATAAGAAGTACCCTACTAAAGCTGTTTAGAATATATAACAAACGCATGTTGTGGCACCTTTAATGGTGAAGCCATGTGTTGTTGTTGTTGTTAGTTGCGAAGTCATGTCTGACCCATCATGACCCCATGGACATTTCTCCAGGCCTTCCTGTCCTCTACCATCCCCTAGAGTCCATTTAAGCTCACGCCTACTGCTTCAGTGACTCAATCCAGCCACTTCATTCTCTTACTCGTCCCCTTCTTCTTTTGTCCTCAAATCACTCCCAGCATTAGGCTCTTCTCCAGTGAGTCCTTCCTCCTCATTAGATGCCAAAGTATGTGAGTTTCTCTTGTGATCTTCAGATCTGGTCTTCTAAAGACCAGTCAGGGTTGATCTCCTCTAGGACTGACTGGTTTGATCACTTTGCAGTCCAAGGGACTCTCAGGAGTTTTCTCCAGCACCATAGTTCAAAGGCCTCAATTCATATGTTGTAGCACACTCTTATTCCCTCCAGCCCAATGAAATGTTGGAAGGAAATCATGCAAAGGGTGTTTGGCCATCAGCTGGATACAGTAAATATCCAAAAATAGATCAAAAACAGGACTAAATGTGGTGTGGTGAAGAAGAAGGTAAAAGAAATAAAATTGGATTGTAGATTTTTTTCCAGGGGGAAAAAAATCCCCACTACATATTTTGCAAGTTGAGTAGCAGTTTAGAATGCTATGGTTCCTTATAAAGTTATTTACTCAAAAATTAGCATTTTAAAGAGGTTGGCCTTCAAGTGGCCACTTTTAAACAAAGACCCCAAGGTAATGTAGAAGTAAATAACATCAAATTTAACTTCCATCAACTAAGGTATGAATCATAGCAAAATTGGCTTTGGATATAAAGAAGGCAAGGAATCCTGAATTCTGCATATTTAATCAAAATATACAAAAATAGTTGACAAGACCCTTGAACATTATCTGTAGAATCATCTTTGATTTCTATTTTTGCGTTTTAAAGCGTTCCAGAAGTACCTTTATATTTTAGAGGTTTTTCATGGGTTAAGATACAGAGCTAAGGTAGTACATGAAGTTTATGAATACAATAGATCATTTTGTCTACAAAACCAGAGCAATCAGCAATGCAATGTATTATTTCTCCCTCAGGCACAATTAGGCTAGGAATCAAATTAATCTCAGCATTGAAATGTGTCTGGCAAAAACTGATTTCACTGTAAGAAAGAACAAATTGGAGATAAAAATATTCATTAGCTCATTTTAAACTGAAATCTAAAAATGGAAGACTGATGAATTACAAACTAATTTAACTTCTTCGGAGATCTATCTACCTGTAAGTGCCACAACTTTTCTAAAGTATTATAGGGATGCTCACTTATGAGAGATTAATTAAATTTATCTTACAATCAAGACATTTTATAATGTGAGTTTGCTCGGAGCACATCTTTTAATTTGAGCAAGAAAATAAGTAAGTCTATCCAGTAGAAATATATATGGTCTCACTCAGCAAGAGAATGAGCATTAAACATCAACAGAACTTGCTTAAAATATTTTAAAGTAAATTAAAGCGATACATAAATTAAAGCAATACATACCATTATATCATTATTTCCTATTACCAGTGTTTTTACTTACTAGAACTGAGCTTCATTTTTTTCTGAAAGTACCTTTTGGAGAAAGATTCTAGCATTTTTTATTTTTTTATCCAACAGAAGTCCTTTCTACTGAATATGATATACAGAATGTATTTCTTAACTTTTTCAGAATGCACAAAAATGTTATTTGTAAATGGCCAATTGCATCTTTTTTTCACTTTCATGGGAATGCTTCCAATTTATGGAGCAACCACGAATGTTCCATCACTTAAGGTTTTCATGCAGAAGCTAGGCAACCATTTTCTGAGATGGAGGAGTTTGTCTAGATAATCTCCAAGGTACATCCTAACCTTTTCAGTCTATAATTCTAGTATTTATTAAATGTTTATGCCACTCATCTCATCTGGAGGTGAATCTAGGTGGCTGATAATCAAGAAACACAACAAGATGCAACATTTAAACAATAAATACTAACATTATAATTGATTTTAAAATTAACAAATTGTAAAGAAAGGGAGCAAGATGCACATGGGGAAGAGGTCTTATCTTAGTCCATTAACCACCTCCAGAATGACACAACCTCATTGAGGCCATAGGCCAACTGGCAGAGCTGGCACCCTTTTGTAAGGCAAAAGGGTAGATGCAGATCTCACCTCTGGGCCCTATGCACAAGCTATGGCAGAAAAGCTTTTTCTCCTGGACCCTCCAGCCAGGCTTCCTTGAACAACAGGGTCTAAAGAATGCCTCTTTAACTAGTGTGGGTGGTGTGAGCCAATCCCTTTGGGTAAGATAGTTCCTCAGAATGATGTTCCACTCTATTACATTCCCTTTATCTACTATTTCTGGAGGACCAGCAGAATCAACATCCATTGGCAACACTAAAGGATGTTGAGAAGCATGCAGACTAAGAACATTTCCTTTGCCCCCTAAAAAAACATAATTTACTGAGACCTTCATGAGAACTTTTGCTCAGAAGCGCATCTCCCACGCTGAACTAAGCCTGGATAAAGTTTCTTTTTTGCTTCTTACTTGAATATCCATGAACAAATTATCTTTGTTCCACTTATCAGTAGTATAAGAACATTTTAAAATATTGCTTTTCTGATTCAAATGCATGGAAAAAGTGACAGGAAACGTCCATGGCTCAACTTTGTAATTTACAGAGAAAGGCAATGAAAGCTTATTCACCATAGCAAATTAATCAAGTGGATTTAGTCCTGATTACTTTTTTATATGAAAAAGAATATTAAAAATGTGTGCATAGGATCTCAGCTAGTGGCCAAGAATGCCCTAGGGCCAAGAAATCTTTGTTGCACTAGCAGCTTCACTATTGGCCCTATTTCAAAATATTCAACTCTTTTTTCCTTAAACGATCTACTATATCGGACTTATGTTAGAGTGATGTAAGACTGCAGCGCATTTATCTTGTAAGAACGGCTACAGAGCAGTAGGATTATTATCACCCAATTCATTATTCTCTTTTGCTTGTTAAATGAGACGTGGTGCAAAATTCTATATATAACATTTATGGAATGCCTAATCTTGAGAGATAATGCATTTTATTAAAGGAAATGAAATCAAAATTATTCTCTCCCCACAAATGTCACATTCAAATAAAAACTAAAAATATGTGCTATGGACCAGATGCCTATTTTACTAGCTTCGGGGTCTATATCTACAGTATATCTCTAAAAAGAAGAGAGACATTTGAGGTTAGAGATAACTGCAAACTATAGATTATACCCTAAACATAAATGAAAAAAAAATCATTGCTCTCTATATTTTAGAAGAAATTCTCCAGAGCATGTGTGTGACAACTCTGCCTAATGTACATGATTGACTTGTACCCTGAAGTACATTACTATCCATAAAAATGTTAGGTCTTGCTCAGGGCTAACAAACAGCTCCCGGCCTGAGGTAAAAAGAACACTTCATATGGAGACATCACAGTGAAAGTCATCCTTGGGGATCACAAAATGTATCTGCCAAATACCCCAAATCTAGAAGAACCTCCTTCAACAACTTCCCTGAAAAGCTTTATTTACCTAGTCTACTTAAATGTTTCTTAAGTTTCAGTTATTTCAGTTAAATCTATGTTATGCAAGAGGACCATTAATATTTTCACAGGAGAGATAGCTTACCAGAACATCCAGCACTCCTGATGACATTTCTTAAAATAAGGTCCTTTCTCACTGTTAAATTGAAGTGCTTCTTATCCCATCCTTGAAACACCTGAAAACTCTTCCAACAGTCAACTTGCTGTTCTACTGTCAATCATTAACCTGCCTCAGTGGTCTCTAGTTCAAGTCATTACATTTCCACCAAGGTAATGGATGACCAAGCCTATTAAAGAAGGATTTAGAAATAAACTTGAAGCTGCGTTTAGGGTGGGGTGGGGTGAGAATATTGTTTTATTATTATTTAAGAATGAATTAAGGCTTTCTTAAGGCTGGAGATGAGACCAAAAAACATGTTGCTAGGAAAATCTGTACAGAAATTAAGGTGCATGTGAGAGAAGTCTCTCATCATCCAAAGATTTTTAAATAGAGATAAGCATTCTATTATCCAAAGAATATGTTTGGACTTCACCGCATTACATTCCTGACATATACAATTTAATGCTGCTGCTACTTTTCCCATCAGTGTATTTTCTATTGTCTGAAACCATTTTCAACATTGTCATACTGCACATGCCTCTTAACGCTAGAAAATGCATTCATCTTAAAATCTGAATTTATCTAAAAATTCAAGGTCTTTTCCTTCTAGGCAAGACAGAACATAATACCCTTTTACATTTTAAACCTAACAAAAATACTGACTTAGTCTTCCCAGGTAAATGGTTTTTAAGCATAGCTGTATGAAAACATTACAGTTATAAAAAATATCTCTGAGCTGGCAGTTGGTATATCCCCAGTCTATATTTCTGCATTCACGCATGGCATTCTAATATGTTGGCATGCCTTTGCTCTCCTCAGTGTATTTTGATACGCACCTATAGCTTTGTATGTGGGAATAATATAAAATATTCCAGAAAATAATGTGATAGATCCTATTTTGGTCAAATGCTATAGCTTAGAGCCTGAAAGTTAAGCATTCTTTATTTTTAAACATCCAGTTAGTACATTTATATAAGTTGTAATTATTCTCTTTCTATACAGCATTTTTTCTCCCATTCTGACAGTAGATTTTCATCAAATGAGAATAGTTATCCTGACCCCTTTTACTATTCAATGTATCCATTCAGCTACCAATATTCAAGCATATATGAAATCAAGTGCAGAGAAAAGAATATATATGTAGACCTATGGACTAAGCAGTAAATGCATGTACATCCAGATTAATAATTTAGCATTTCACAGTGAACATGAAAGGTGAGGGTAATTTTTTAAAAGCTACACAGACAATAGTTAATATCTTCCCCTATTAGCATGAGCTCAATACACCTCAGGACTCCTTTATAATTTAAATTGCTCATCCTAGAATTGTCATAATTGCTAGGTAAAGTTTTGAAAAAATACAATGTTAGGATGATTTAGTAGAGGTGTATCTATTTCAATAAGGACTTTAGTAGTCATAATACAACGAATGTAAAAAACATGTGGGGAGAGAAAATGTATAACCTGCATCACCAAAAATTTGCTGTTGAATATCCAGTGCTACCATTGGGAATTTTATATTGGGAAGTTATGAATAGAGAATTGGGATGCTGCATGTAGATAAAAATTGCTACATCCTTCTCAATTCACTTTGCCTTCTCTACTTTGCAACCAAAACAAATAGTCCTAAACATTCCTCAGACAGCAAAACTCCTTGGAAGTTTTCCCAAGCATCAGAATTATTGACTAAGAATCTCCAACTATATCACTAATTCCATATAATTTCCTTATTTATCAGTTAGTAGAGTGATGTGAGATCCATCACTGTGAAACCTCCAGATTTTTCATCTCAGTGGTATGTATATTTCTGTCTAATCCTGGAATTTTTTTTTAAAAAGTGCCATACAAAGGGATTTTTAAAGACTTTTTAAACACAAGGATGTTTTTCTTCCAGACGAGGCCTACATATTTTTTCCTCCTATTAAAATAAATTCAAACTCTTGATTTGGGCTAGTTCCATGTATACCTTAAATATAACAATTTTGGGTCCAAATCCAAAACTAATTTTAATACTGAAAATGTTGTTAAATTTAAATTACTAATGTATTTTTTCAGGCATAATTCCTAGCTGTAAGTAATCCAACAACAGTAGTTCTTAGAAATAATTAGTATCTTAAATGATCTTTTGGACATGTTATTGAGCTTGGCTATAGGTCCTGGATTGTGAATATAGTCCTTGGGACAACCAACATCCTTATAGAGAACTTCCTTGGCCCTTCTTCAATAACCTGGCCCACATATTATTTCTCTTTGTAATTAAAATGTTTAATTAAGCTAGAATTAAGGGACTAGTTTCAAGCATAGTCTATTTCCAAAGATTTTTCTGATTCCAGCATATACTCTAGACCAGAGTTTCTCAACCATGGCCAACCTTTCTCAACTTCAACTCCCAGAATTCCCCAGCCAGTTATAAAGGGAGTGTAAATCCACACCTCTTAAAGTGGCCAAACTTGGGAAATACTGGTCTAGACATTCTTAGAAAATAAAGCTAAGGTGGTTTGCTCTTTTGAATTTCTCCCAACTGCCTAGCCCTAGAGAAAGTAAGTTCAAAGCATGCTGGGAATTGAAAGGGGATAGTTGCAATCAACTATACTTCTGCCTTTGGATAATGATGATAATACTTAGTGACTGACCAAGCCCACCATGGCAGCCATTTTGTGGGCCTCTCCAGATCCTCAAATATGCCATCAAAAAATATTAGAAATTCCTTCTATAAGATGTTGTCTTCCATGCTCCTTAATGAAAGTAACTCAGAATTCATTACTCATGTCCACCACACCCCAGTTTATCCATGGTAAATTATTAGAAAGCTTATTATTAGGTTATCTGGCTCAGGCTCATGCAGTTGCTGGACATGCAGGACTGCCATGTTTGGGTTTTTTTTAAAAATAGGTATTTACTACATACCTTAAAATAAGTCAATTATTTTCTTTTAATTATAATTGTTATTATTTTTACTTAATCTTACATACACAGATAGGTGGTTGCATATATAAAGGAAAATAACATTCAGTTTTTTGAAACGAGAAAATTGAAGTCCTCCTCTCCCATATAGACACATTTTCTATTTTTTTTACGTCTCTTTGCTTGATGGGGTTTGTGAAATGTTTAAGTACTTAATTAGCTTTCCATGAAAGTGTATCATTGAAAGAAAAAAAGGGTGCTTTTTAGAAAGTCAGTTACAGGGAGGCAAGGGCATCTTTTTTTAAAAAAAGTCCTGTGATAAAATGATTGGCGAATTATTTTTGTCAGCTCTAAAGTTTAAAACAATATCTTACTTTCTCAACCCAAATAAGCCATAGTCTAGCAACATCTGGTAGAATACCATTGTGATTAGTGTCAAATTCCTATAGAGCAAGCCTGTAGAATAAATTAAAAATATCTGAAAAGAAATGAAGAGCTGAAGAAGCTTCTTGGATGAGAAGAAAAACATCTTCAAAGAAAAAACAGAAAAAGCACCTTTGGGACAACCATAACTTGGATGACTGAGAATCTCCAGACAGATTTAGCTATCTAAAAAGAAACTGAACTGCCAAAGTAGGTTGAGAGAGAGATAAAGGGAGAGAGGGAGGGAGGGAGAGAAATGTTTGCACCTGAAGAAAAATATGCTGTATCCTAAATCTGCATAATAATCACCAGAGTGTCTTCTTTTACCTTTTATTTATTAGAAAAATTAATGGAAGAATGACATGAATATCTGTGCTACAGTGTAGAGAAGCAGAGGTAACCTTGAAGAAGATATGCAAAAATTATTGGGAAATTATGACATTAGCCTAAGAAAATAAGAATGCATAAGGAAAAAAAAACCTTAAGGCAGTCCCACCTTGGCTCTCTTTTATATAAGAAGAAAAGGGAAAATATTGTCAGGATTTCAAGAGTCATTTCTTATCGCTTCTATCAATAAAGTACAGTTCTACTATTTCTTGTCTGTTGTCTATCTGGTCTGGTCTGGTCTGGTCTTCCTTGAAGGTCTAACACACTGCACAGATTGAATTCATAGGGATTCCTATATGTGAGATGTTAAATATCCGTAGGTTTAAAGTCAATGGAGTGGAATTTCAATATTATTTTACTTTTGTTTATTCAGAGGCCAGAGAGCCTGGTCTAAATTTCAGACAAGTCAACCATATCCCTGTTATCTTGAGCCACTCAACAATCACTGCAATTGTTGAGTGAATCACAGAGTTGTTAAGCGAATCTGGCTTTCCCATTGACTTTCCTTGTTGAAAGTTGGCTGGGAAAGTCCCAAATGATGATCACACGACCCTGGGATGTGGCAACCATAGTAAGTGCAGGCTGGTTGCCAAGCACCTGATTTTTGACCACGTGACCTTAAGAGTGTTGTAAGTGTGAATAAGTACTTTTATCGGTGCTGTTGTAACTTGGAACAGTTGCTAAATGAATGATTGAAAGCTGAGGACTATTTGTACTTGAAATTTCCAATTCTGATGTCCAGCTCACTTCTTTAGCTAACTTGTAATTCTTCTCCCCCTTGCTGTTCAATTGACTTGCAGGTGGTTAATTGTTATTATGTTTTTCTTTCTCAGCTTTATAGCAGTGGGGGCATTTGATCTGCTTTCCTTCATTACATCCCTTATTCTGGCCAGCCTATTCAGCCTGTCCTGCCCACAGAGCCATTTGTTTATTCTGTTGTGCTGCTGAATAAGCTGAGCCACAAAAAACAAAACAGGGCAGTCAGTTCACCCAAGCTGAGACTTAACGTCAGTGCTTGAGATTCTTTAACTGTAAATAATTCAGTAGTAGATGGCAGCCCTGCCAGCTATTAATTTGCAACCTATTACTTTCCAACATTTGGATTTAGCTTCTGGCATCCCACAGTTACCTCAACAAAGAGGAAATGGCCACAATGGGAGTTGCTACAATAAAAGCGCCAGAGCCAAATGTAAGGGGTGGATGATGAAACATTGGGTAAATATATGCATATTATATGCCTTAGTGGAACATTAAAGTTTTGTTCAGCTAAGAATTATTAAACTTGGGTAGCTTTTTGGATGAGAAATGGAACATTTTTTTTTTTTTTAGAAATAGTCAAATTAGGAATTTAAGATAAAGTTAAGTGTTGTTTTCTTGATTCTGTTATGTTTTTAAAACTGTTCACTGCAAAAAATGATTTTTTTAAAAAGGACAAAAACAAAGTGGACAAATTAAGTGTGACAGGTTGACCAGACTATGTCTTCTCCTTTACTGCCTATGGGAGCTTTTCCATCATTTTAAAACGACTTGAAACCTGTTCATGCATTCATAAAAAGAATATATTGAGGGCAATGAGCAACTTCATCCTATTCCCTCCTAGGACCTTCTGTGCTGATTAGGATGATCTGCTATGAAAATTATCTGCTGTGTTCACATCAATGAGCTTCACATCAATGAGCCTCCCACAAGACTGAGACTGCAGGGTTGAGGTTCCTAACTGTGTGGAGTATTATGACTCATGACATTGCAAAGGTGAACACTGGATTGAGAATTCAATTGATTAAATGGTTTTATAAAAACTTAACAACACCTGATTTTTATTTTCTTCCTTTTTTTTGCATAAACAAAATGGAAGAATTTGAGAGTTCCAAAAATAATTTCCAAGTAAGAGGAAGCGAAAGAAGAATAAGAAAGAAGATTCAGATAGTTCGGACCACTTAGGGTGAACTGGATGTTAATTTTACATCGGCGAACTGGTAGTTCAGCAAACCCGCCCCACCTCTCCCCTCCCTCTGAAGTCCCCACGCGGCCTATTTTGGATTTCAGGTAAGTGCAGAGGACATGTGGAGCCAGGGAAAGTGGAAAATGGGCCTATTTCCAGCCTCCAGAGAGCCTCTGGAGGCCGAGTAAATAGAAAACGGGCATTCTACAGCCCATTTTTGCTCCCAGGAGGTTGCATGGAGGCCTTCTAGACCCACAATTAGTACCTTCCAGCTAAGTGAGAAGCCTTGCAGTCTCTCCTTAATTCAGCTCTGTCTGCTAGAGAAAAAAAACAAACCAATTCTGCCTTTGTTTGCTCTTCTTTAAGCGCCCCAAAGGAATTATAGCTCATGCATACACAAGTGCAAAAGTCTTAAAAACTTTTGTTTTAAGCTGTGCCCCTTCCCCCGTGGCCCTTTTTTTGCTCCCGGGGGGGTACAGGAGGCCAAGTGCTGCCTGTTACACCCCCTGGCCATGCCCACCCAGCCGGTCATTGGGACAGAGAACTGCTTGTTAATTTATTTGAATCCCACCACTGACTCCGCTCATCTTGGTACATCCCTATCATCTATCAGCCTTTCTATTTACAAATGACAGATCTAGTCAGCATGCCAGATCAAGAGCAGTGATCAGTGATAGACCAACAATGGTCTTCCTGAGGCTTCACATATAGATGGCTGGACACTTTAGGGATTCTATCTTCTCTGCTTCAAATGTCAGACATGTTGGTAGGGCCAGCAACAAACCAGCCAGCTGAAGCGAGGTTACTTTTCTCACTATATACTTTCTCTACTTCCCTT
>JANHFK010005078.1:39210-49315 GCA_036250565.1 Sibynophis collaris | reverse complement strand
ACTGGACTGTTTGACTTATGATATTGGATTGTGTTTACCATTGTATATAAACCCTTTTATACCATATTGCTTTCGTTGGTCTCAGTGTCTCTGTTCGCTACAAACCCCTTGCAACACATTTCGTTGCCTGTTTAATCCTTGTCACCAAGGATAACTCTGCAGGTAACCTAACAATACTTATGAAGCCTATGAGCCACAATAAAGTACAGCTGTTTTGTTTGTTTGTTTATAAAATTTATACAGCTGCCCATCGCATAAAAAGTGACAGGGCAACCTGCAGCAAAGGTTATGCTTTAAAGATATGTTATTCGAGCCTTAAAGAGATTGCCACAATAATAACATAAAATTAAATAAATAAAATAAAGACACTTTAGAATTATAAAGCAGGTTTAGCAGCTGTGACCTTGTATTTATAAAATGTAGTATGAAAATAAAGTAGAAATATGTACATTATTATATCGTGTATTATTATATTTGGTTTTCAGCAAGCTGTCATTTATTGAATGAAGATCAATGTTTAACACTAAGCAGCTAAATTGGCTATACAATCCACTCCTAATTCATAATACTATTTCCAAACAGGCAACTCAGCTTTATTTCAATTTAAATTCCTTTTTCAAAGATTAGGGATATATGCCACATGCTCAATAAATATTATTCTGTATACAATTATACAAGGTTAATAAGTCCCATAGGTACTATTGAAGTACCGAACTGTATTGTGTACAATGACCTTCAATACTGAGTAGATATTCAACCTGACCAGATTTCATAACCATCTGAGAGAAGAGGGGTCGCTATAATCAATTGTTCTACACAGATATCCAACCATAAATAATCAATGACAGTAAAACAGATGCTTGCAGCAGTGAGTCATTTGTTAGTGTGCAACAAAGGACTGTCTAGGTTTGAGTTTTCTGTTAATATTAGAGTAGGATTATTATTGCTGCTATACATCACCCTTCTGCATTTTGACTGATCCAGCAAACAGGTTCAGATATCAAAATCTGCTCGTGTGTAAGTGGCTGCAGCTGGTTGGGATGTTTAAATATACATGTTGCTTGTACTTTAGAAATTCAAGATTAAATGTAGTCATTTGAACCACATTTGATAGAATAATACTATAAATCTGCACTCAAATAAGAGTAGAATCCTGTAGGCAACATTGCTAAAATGTTAAAAGTAATACTTGATATTACTTTTGCCTTTGATATGGAAATCATTTATTAGAAGCAAATCATTTATTCAAATTTTGCTTAATAACTTTTTGATTTCAAATCCCATTCAATTTATGGTTGTAGAAAATCAAAAGCATTATATTCTCTTTTGTTTATAATTTTCTTTTTCTTTTATTCTTTCCTAGATCATTCAAGCATTAGAAATCCCAGTTATCACATCCATGCATTTTAGACATCCACTATCAATATCACTCAATTCCACTGTAGAATGTCTGTATAGGAGACAAGTCAAGTTGTGTTCAAGGACCCTGATAATGTGGTGTAGCAATATGAATGATAGCAGTATGTGTGCTGCCTCTTTGCTTGCCAACAGCTGACTGCAGAAAACTAATGTCACTGGAATGACGATGTGGAAGGAGGAGATTATTCAGATAACCCTAGAGTGCTCTAGATTCATCAAATCAAATAAATCTTTATTAAGATCATAAACCAGCATAAGGCATGGGGAAGGAATAAAGACATTAAAATAAGTCATGGGAGCATAAAATGTATAAAAGGACATGGGGGACATAGGAGTATAAAAGATGTAAAAAGCTATACGGGAATATCAAAAACAGATAAAATATGTGACATTGAGGATAAATAAGATAAAATATGAGATATAACCTCATACACTATAAATGCTCTTTGATGGCAGACCAGGGACATACTGAGACTAACCTATTAGTTTGGTAGTAAGCATGAGTTAGCACTTATTTTATGGCAAATGTTGAGCACTGCCACATGGTACCTGTGAAAGCTGTATTTTGTGGCAGGGTTAATGGCTGAAAGATGTTGCACAGGGAACTGTAAAACTGTTCTGTGTATCCTGGATATTTCTGTAGTAACTGTTGAATAATGTTGCAGGAAACATCTATGTTAATTCAAGCAATGGAAGAAGCCATACTTTACTGTCTGCATACTGAGAGTAAAAAAGGCATTACTGAGAAGAAGTGTGAAATCAAGCCAAAATCCTCCTGTATCTTGCATTTCTAGTTGTGTTAAGTATGCCAGGTGAGAGATTGCATATCTAAGATTTCAGAGAAAGAGATCTTAAGACTGGTGATCAGTATCAGTAAAGATGTTTAATAAGGCTTTGTCCTGATTCTAACCTATACCATGTAGGAAAGAGGAAAGTTTTCACAACTGTTTCTAACTTGATTGGAAATCATTGTTTGTGGTAGAGGAGTAAGACTAAGGGGATGAACATCTAAGCCAGGGGTGTCAAACTCACGTCATCATGGCGGCGTTACGTGACATATTGGGACTTTCCCCCCTTCGCTAAACTCGGTGTGGGTGTGGCCAGTGTGTGACAGATCTGGCCCATGGGCCAGGAGTTTGACAGACCTGGTCTAAGCCAATAGCTAAGTTGGTCTAAGTCAATAGCTAAGTATGAACAACCATGCTCTTCTAATAAGGTCTGTCTACAGCAGTGAAGACATAGCTGGGGTTTTAAGGGCTGCCCTAAGAATTTAAACTATATAAATTCCAATGGGGAAAATTGGAAAAGGGACTCAGCTGAGATCATAGAGTACCTAAGCTGATAGGTTAGCTTCAAAGAGTTTAACAACTATGCATATTTATGGTCCACATCTTGTCCTAAGATTTTTAAGGATTGCAGATAAGTCCTCTGTATACCTTGAAAAATGTAGCCCCCATGAGCTTTCCTATTGCTGACAGAGTAACAAATCATCCACAAGTATTTGAAGAAGACTATCTGCTCAATTTTTGTGGTGATTTATAATTCATAACTGGGTTTGGGGCCTTTTGACAAAGGCCATAACTTTGGTTTTCTGATAATTGAGTTGCAGCACTGAGTTGCAGCATCTTCCTGCAATACTGCACTAAAAACCTCAATGTTCTTTAAAGGTTAGTAGGAGTGTCCCAGATGTATGTGTATGTGTGTACATGTGCAAGTCTGAGTTGTTAAGCTGGCCAACCATTGAATTAAAATTTGAATTTCTGAACACCCTTCTGTATTTCCGTAGCACAAGTGAGGTAAACATGGAGTTAAACCTTACTTTGAGCAACATGCTTTCATGAAATATGAGCATTATGTATATAACAGGCACAGGTCAACCAATTACATTCCCACAATTAGAATCAAACACAGTTTTAACATCTAGGAAGGGGTTATAGAAAGAGGTTACATTGCATAAAGGATATTTGTGGACAAGAAACATTATTCCAGTTTTGGTAAGCATTCACAATTAGATTCTGAAATTTTATCTCAGTTCAGGGACTGCAGCAATACTGGCCCAATATGCTAAAAATACCTTCTTTTTTAAAAAACTGAAATGCAATATTATCGTTCCATTTGTTTGGTCTTCTGCTGTAGCACAGTCCAAATCTGGAACAAACACATATTGGGAGAATAGATGTTATGAAGCCAGCTACTCTATAAATTGCTCAAATGGATTGCACATCCAATAAAGAGAAATGGGTGAATTCAACACATTCTTTTTTTGATGAAAGGTGCTTCCCAAGTGTAGTGGCTTTGATGGTAAAACTGTGTTTGGAAACAGGATGATGCTACAGTAGATCAAGCATCAGGATATAGAAAACTGCTACTATGCAGGTTTAAAGACTCAAGCTGCTACCATCTCTGTGTCACATATATTTTACTGTTTTCTGGCAATACAGAAAAGACTATAGGAGCCCCATGCTGCTTGGAGTAATGAGAAAACTAAAACAATTCACTGAATTTCTATGTATGTGTCAAGTAAGAATATGAAAAGACTGATGGTAGAATTTTTAAAATATGTGTTATAATAAAAGTGGGGTGATCATTGTCTCAGTTGATTGGGCAATCAAATTAAAAGTTATATTTCTCAGCTTATGCAAAGTACATTATTGCACCAGCTGCTGTGGTTTGAGTCTGAATAGCTTCCTTAATACCATTCTTAAATGTCCTATCATTAATTTTAATAAAAATGCCACTGATGAGACATAATGTAGTTTTCTTTCTCTTCCCTAAAATGTTCAGACGTAATTAAAAATGGGGAACTTGTAATAAATAATATTAATAACAACGATAACAACATCAGCAACAATAATTCAATGAATGGATGAATTTCCACTCATGAATTTTCCACTGTATTGTATTAGAGATAATTACAAATGTATCTACAAATACCCACTATTTTATGCACATGTATTTTAACCCATTATCTAATGAATTATTTGCATACAGAATTCTTTGTACATATGTCCACATCAGCTTACATTATGTGGGATACAAACTTAGTCATACTAAGGGAAAGCTATAGCAGAAAGAAGTTGTAGAAAAAATGAGTAGTCTCACTAAAAGCAATGGAAATCTGAAAGAAATCAATGGATGTGCTATTCACAAATTATGACTAAGTATGGATCTAACCTCTTAATTAAAACGAACAAAAAAACAGCATAATAAACAAATTCTTCTTTCAATATTAACTGCATGAGACAAAGAGTATTTAGCTTTAAAATATTGCAATGCAGTGGAAACTGCATTGTTTAAAAGCCCAGCAAGTAAAAAGATTTCAACTAACACTTTTTAAAAAGTGCAAAAAGCATGAAAATAAGTCAGGACAGTACAATCCATCCTAATAATAGACATTCATCCCTTTTGGGGCACATGGGTAAAGTGTTGTTTGCTTAGGAGGTGTTTTATTGAAGATGGGAGAAAAGAGAGATGGAAAGAGAGAATGTGGCACAAATATGAGGCAAATAAATTCTTTCTGAAAAGTAATCCTTCCAAGCTGGTTTGCATGTAAATCCCACTTACCTATCTCCCTACCACCCTGTTCACCTCACATCTGGTTTCTCAATTCTTCATTTGCATTTCAAAGCACTAATATGTTGTACGTCTCTATATAAAGCCATTAAGAATGGATATCTTGGGTTTTTTTATCACCAAATATTTCACAGTGCATGGTAAAACCACCATGTAATAACTGTTTACCTTCTTTTTGGTTAGCACCCAAAAATGACCTTCATAATTAACATAACACTAAATAATCCTTGACTACATAATTTTCATTACATTATCTCAGGAATTATCTAGAAGGTTCATTTCATCCTAAAACACTCTGAAGAAGTGGCCTTCACTTGCTGGTTTTTCAGTTGGTTAATATATCTCTTTAATTAAAAGTTACATTCACCTAGCACAATTTTCACTGCTAATGAGTCAAATTCTTATGGCAAAATCTAAAACAATTTTCAAATAATTAGTCAGGCCTCATGGCTCACTTAATTATTACAGATGATTAGTCCAATTATTCCAAAATCTAAAATAAGCAGAATGACCTCTGCAAGGTCAAATACTGATGAATAAAGGCACACACAATACTTTTTGGAAAGCTACGCAACCACAGAAGCTTATATAGTCCCAATGACAAAGTAGCAAAAAGGCAAATATCAACATCTACTGTATTGACACATGTTCAAATTATATTAAATAGAAGTTTGTAAAATTTATTTGCTTCCCTTCTCTTCCAGCCTACACCAGTACAATAAATCAAATATACCATTTCACTGAAGAGCAATAAAAATAGAGTGCCAGTCTATTTCTTGTGCCAAAAATAGACATGCAATTGATATTGTCTAGTGTGAATGACAGGCCAAAATAATTTGCACATGACTGAGGCCAAGTTTCAGGCTCTTTCTGAAGTAGCTACAAGAACAAATAATTATTTTTAGAACTAAGACTTTGTTATATTCCAACTTTTTTTTTTTTAAAAAAAAGCCAAGATATTATAATTTATACTTTCTTTCATAGACCACTACATGGACAGATATCAGTATAAATAATTTATCATAACAGACACTAAACTGAAGATGTCTTCATTTTGGGTGGCCTAACCTCTCTTTCTTTAAAAAACAAAGCATATTAATTTTTCTATGAGCTTTCTAGTGTGACTTCACCTTTTGGGAGAAAAGGAGAAAGAAGTAAAGAAGTAAGAAAGAAGAGGAAGAATGTAATTGCTTTAATCCTTAAAGGATGCTTACGAGAATAAATTGGTTTGGTGCTAGTAATTTGGAAGGCATAAGTAGACAATTCTCTGTTTGTCACAAGCCATTTTAAAATAGCATCAACAACAAATGAACACAACTTCCAAGTTCTGCTAGTAGGCATCGCCCATTGCCCAGAGACTACCATATGAGGACAAATCATGCACTACAAAGATCATTTGAAGGTGGGAGAAACTTCTAATATAATTTACTGGATTTATTGCATGGATTGCCCTGTGATTATGTAGAACCACTAGACTGCAAGAACATGAGCAAACAGACGAGGAAACCAAACTCATTGGTAGCCTTACATTGCAATGAACAAGGACATGCAGTCAGTTTTGGAGCTACTATGTTTGTTGGCTGAGCAGGGACAAAAATAGCCAGAGAAATGACTGAATCCCAGGAAATGGCCCTTTGTTAGTCAATAGGAGTGTTGATTACCTGCTTATCATGTCCTTAGAATTTCATAGCTGGCCATCAACACCAGGGGTGGGTTCCACTTACCTTCACTACCAGTTTGCAATGGGAGAGCATGCGCGATCACTTCGCTTGCGAGTGGCGCTTTTGCGCATGCACAGAGCATCCATGATGACATCCAGGCAAGTGGACAGAACCTCCCACCACCGCTACTACCGGTTCTAAGAACCAGAGTGAAGTAGTAGGAACCCACTACTGATCAACACCCTAATTAACAACTAAAAGCCACACACAAGCAGACCAGGCACTATATAAATGCAACACATAGAACCGCCCAGTGTACACATTCTGGTGAGAGAGTAGTTCCCTGAGGATGGCAACAGATTGAACCTAAAATCTTGGCAGAATAAATCTTTGGTCCCAGTGACCGACTTAGATTGGATCCTGCAATAAATGAGCAATGGAAATAAACAGTAGAAAGCATGCTTCTAGTATGCCTCAAATCTTGTTTCAACCCACACATGTATCAATGAACACGGCTGGCATTGATAAGCTTTTATATTTTCTTCAATTATCTATGTCATACTAATATATGCATATATGTATATTCCAAGAGCAAACCTATATTTCTCACTGCTATTGGAAATTCTTTTTTTCCAAACCAAGGTATTTGTGTGTGGGATCTGGGTGTTTTCCAACAGACATTGTGTCACTGTCCTCCTTGGCCAGCTGAGTCCATTTTCTTCTGACTTGGCCATTGTGGAAATATTCCACTTTGTGCTTTTCACTGCTGGAACTCTGCAGAATTTGTGAACACATCATTTCCCTACATAGTTGCTCGAACATCTGTATTTCCATTCTTCCTACCGCCCTCTAGTAAATCTCACTATTGACTTATGATCAAACCTGAGCTTAATCCTTCTCATCAGTTTCTAATCATTTCCATGGCAGCTGTTTTGCTTCATTTTAAAGTGAATGCCTTGCTTTTTTCAATATGAGGAGCATATTGTAACTCTTGTCATATCCTGTCTCCCAGCTATTGAGGTCAAGTAAGCTATTAATTTGCTAATTATATTTTTTGTTAGCAGATATTCCTCCCGAGATGCCCCAGTTTCCTACTAAATTTCCTTGAATGGTTTCATTTTTATTTTCACTGCTATTGACTTTGCCCTTTAGATTGAAATAGGAGAGGCATAACAATGTCAAAGCCTGAATCTATCAACACTGGAGCAAAGATGTCTGAGATTTTAGATCTTCCACTGAATTGGTTTGTTGCTTGACAAAATACTTTATTAGGTCTGGATCATTGCCCAGCCTGCTCCAGCCATACATCTCATTTCCAAAATTATATTTAGAGATTAGACCTGGTCCCAAGACAAAAGCCTGATTTACAATCAGTAAACCCCAAGTGATAGTTTCTAAATTGGCACACCTAACATAATGTTGCATATAGCGCATTAAAAAAGCATATTTTCATTGGAGATGGAGGCTTCTTTCAGCTAACTAGAATTTTCAGCTTCTTGTTATTCTGCTAAATAAAGAATATATGTAAATGTAATGTTCAAATAGCACTTTATTATATAGATGCTGTGCTAAGAGATAACCTTGAAATGAAATAAGAAAAAATGCACATAGAGTGTAAAAATTGACTTTTATATTTTTAGGAACTCAGGGGATGGAGGATGGGAAGGAAGAAAGAGAAAAAAGAAAACCAATAATTCTCTTTTTTTAGTTATTAAAAGTTTGTGGGAAGTTGGAGCTATGCATTTTTGTTTCACACCTCAGCCATCTTTTCTGGTTGCCTCTGTAGATTTAGTTTTTACTCTTGATGCCTAGAATATTCTTTAAAAATATTTCATAAACAAGTGAACTAAAAACTGTACATTCCCTATAAGTCATGAATATGAGTATGATCCATTGCAAGAGTAGGCCTTAATGCGGACCATAAAATAAAGAAAGCAATAGAATCTGAAGAAGCTAAAGTGCTCTGGGACTTAGAATTCAAATAGACAGGCACCTGCCACATAACATCCCAGACGTAACAATTGTCGATAAGGAAAACAAAAAAGTCTGGATGATGGACATGACAGTACCTGGAGATAGCAGAATAAAAGAGAAAGAACTGGAGAAGATAACTAAATACAAAGACCGGCAAATAGAAAAAGAACTACTGGCAAAAGAGAGCAAATAGTAATAGGCACCTTGGGTGAAATCCCAAAACAACAGGCGCACCACTTGAACACCAGCAGCATTGACAAATTCACCATCAGTCAATTGCAAAAAAGCAGCTTCACTTGGAACAGCTTACATCCTGCGGATGATATCTGTAACACCATCAAACATCCACCTCTGCCTACAACAGGACCTTGAGAAGGACTTAATAGGCAGACAAAATTGCCAAATCCAGTCTGAACATTTGGCTGACTGTATGACGAACCAAAATAGAGGTACTCTTCAACTTACGACCACAATTGAGCCCAACATTTATGTTGCTAAGTGAGCCATTTGTTAAGTGAGTTTTGCCCCATTTTATGACTTTTCTCACCACATTTGTTAAGTAAATCACTGCAGTTCTTAAATTAATAACACGGCTGTTAAATGAATCTGGTTTCCCCATTGACTTTGCTTGTCGGATGGTCACAAAAAAGGACCACATGACTGGGACACTGCAACCATCATAAATGTCAGTTGTCAAGCATCCAGATGTAAATAGCATGACCGTGGGGATGCTACAACAATGAAAAATGGTCATAAGTCACTTTTTTCAGTGCTGTTGTAATTTCGAGCGGTCACTAAATGAACTATTGTAAGTTGAGGACTTCCTGTACTTGTCATTACTTCAAGACCTTGACCAACCAACTTTCCTTGAGGAAAAAAAAAGTGCTTCCACTGAGGACAGGTTTCAACTATGTATTCCGGAGATTGCAGAATTGCTCTAAAAGGAGTTCAGAATTCATCACTAGCAAAAACGATTTACCTAAATTCTTGCCCATCTTATGAGCCATGACTTTCTCCCAACGATGCAACAGCTAAAGACTGGAAGTTAATGGCAGGCTTGCCAATGTACCATACGGAAGACTGCATTGCATTTCGCAGCAAGAATGTTCCTGGAAATTCTGCAGAATTGAACAACTTCCTCATCTGCATTTATTTGTGTAATCATTAGACAATCTAAGTCTTTAGCTGGTGTAATGTAGAAAAGTACAGAGATGGCCTTGAAAAAGGAATGCAATAGGTTTTACCTAAACACCAGCTTAGCCCCGAAAGAAAGCAAGAAATGAGAAAAAACCCTCAAGATCTTCCCACCTTGATTTGCTCTGGTATAAGTGTGGGTAGAAGAAAATATCTTTTTCTGTTGAAATCTTCTGAGATACTCAGATAGATGTTTGATGTATCATCCAGGGATGAAATCCAGCAGGTTCTGACAGGTTCTGGAGAACCGGTAGTGGAAATTTTGAGTAGTTTGGAGAACTGGC